>JAJJMA010059507.1:0-11504 GCA_023529015.1 Papaver nudicaule
AAAGGAAGCAGCAACATCAGGAGTGGCATCGACGACGACACTAATAGATTTCTGAGCTTTATTTCTCCAAGAGTGTCGTTCATATTTGATAAGGCCGTCTAAAGGAAGAAACAGAAGCAAGGAACAAAGGTTTATTCTGTTAGGGCATTGTCCGTCAAACCCACTAGCGTTGGTATGTCAAGCTATTTGTCAGTTTTAGGTGTCAAAATACAATTTTTTATTTAGCCTACTAGAGTTTTGATTTCAGAATTGAGATATAGACAAAGTAGTAGAGACCTTGAAGACGAAGACAGTGAATATAAAGAAGACATCGAATATTCTTCATCGACAAAAGGTTAATAGGAGTTATGACTTTTATGTAAATTCTTTTATTCTACTTATTCTATCTTTCGAAATAGTCGCTACTTTAGTAGAGATATAACGATTGAGATTTTGTATTCTTGTCTACATAACCATGAGTTGTGTTAGTATATGTTCCCACTATACTATGGTTATAAGATGCATGAGATAGATTCGATACACTTTCCAATGCATTGGTTTGCTTGCAAATCACATGTAGAAAAATGGATGAATCTAGGAGCAAGGTACTCATGGATTATAACTGTGGGCGTAATAACACGTCTAAGTACTGGCCCAGCCCAGAACTTTCGGCGGATCCAGTTAAACCCTAAATCTGAGCGACGGCGGTTCACGAACCGGTTCGTGAACAATGGCACCGAAAATTTCTTTTGTGTCTCAAAACGTTGATCTGTACACGTAAATGTACGTGAACACCAGATTCAATTAATTTGGCCTGAATTCAGATGGACGGTTCATGATCCGTCCAAGTGAATATTCTGCGGGAATTTTACACGGGTTAAACAGCTAACTCCTTTATCTCTTAGTTGGACTTGTGCTTATCAGAATATCTTTTGTGGTCCATCTAACGAATCCCAATGAGTCAATACGATAAAGATTATCTAAGGTTTGTTGGATATCTATCTTGAAGTGATTTTGAGCTAACAAATCACTTAGCAGATAAATGATAAAAGATTTCCAATTGAGATATATCTAGGGTTTCTTTGTGTGCAATCCAAGTAACGGGTTCGTTTACACGGGCACTTGCTAACTTGTAGGTTAAGAAACTAGTTCTTTTATCTCAAAACAACCTATCTTATAGAGTGCTATAAATAGAGGGTTAAAGAACGAAAACCACAAGCATCAAGCATATGTGAAGTTTCTCTGTGTAATTGATCGTAAACTCTTTGCACTTCGGTGTAAGATTTTTGTGGTATAGTCATCCTCTATTAGGTATCATGTCCTCTGTGGGATTTACCTAACGACTATAAAGACTTTTCTTGAGAGTTGGGAAGCACATGTAGGCGATAGCATACCTTTGTGGTTGTTATCAGATTCACCTGTAACCTTACCTGATCACATTCTTGTCTATTCTATAGTCCTCTCTTCTGCAATAAGGCTATCAAGAATTAATACGTTACGTATGACTGCACTCAGTGGTGTAAGACCTAGTTAGCTCAATTTGTATAAGTTTCTTAAGTGATTCTTTTTACAACTGAGGTAGAGACAAGTTGGGCATAGTTTACTCGATTTACTTGTCTGCCCCCGCTTGTAGGTAGATTTCCGTATGACCTGGAGAAATCCGAAGGAAGTCACTTTACGTATGTTAAACTGAAGAGGACAGTTCGAAACATACAGTCAATAATTAACGTTGCAAAGCCGGTATTGTTCACTTAAGCCTTTAACAACGGTTATAACAACTCCTAGGCATGTAACGGACGTCAGCTAGGGTAATCAAGGGTGTGGCGACTTGTGGGGGATCTATAGACATAAGGAGTGCGACAGTAGCCAATTCGCTTGGAGGGCTGGAGTTGTTCTCTGCTGCATCCCAGACCGAAGTCTTAAAGTAGGCTAGTGTTTGTAGACAGTTTGTACTGTGTGGTATTCAATCTGTACGAGGTTCCGAGGTTTTTCTACAGGTCGTAGTTTCCTCGGTAAAAAAATCTCTGGTGTCTTGTGTGCTTTACTTTCCGCATTATATTCGCTGATTATATAATTAAAGCAAACACAAGAAGTACGTTATTCATAACCGTCGAGTTGGTCCATAATCCATCCACGGGATAATCCAAAACTTGTCTTGAGTTGGACCGATCACTTGTGATCCTACTCCGAATATCAGATTTGGATATTGATTTTTGAGATCGTCCATATCTTACCATAAGACTCACGAGCCCAAACGAAAAGTTGGTAGTATTTCGGTACCCCTGCTTTTTCAGATTCAATTCAAAATCCCTAACATCAAGAGATCTAGGACAAAATCAACCAAAACCAGAAACTTCTAGATTTAGAACTAAAAAGACAAACAAGTGGTAAAATCAGATAAACCTAGATTAATATTGAAGATAATCACTAGGGAAATGAAGTTATGGAGGATGTTCCGCCCAGATCTGCTCCAAAGGAGCCGATCTGAGCAGAGGCGACTTCATGTTTTTAGGTTTATTGATATCGTATTTTTTTGGTTTTTTGGAAAGAGAAACGAGAGGATTTTTTTTGGCTTATTCTGATCTAGGGTTTTGCTAGATTATACTAATAGAAGTGCTTTTCTCCTCCCAAAAATCCTCCCCACAACAATTTCCCTCAATCTGAACCACATATTTAAAATCTCTCTCAATCTAAACTCCACATCTGGGGAACGGTGAACTCCTCCTTGAACCTGAAATCTGAACCACTAAATTTGAGATGTGGAACTGAGATGATTTGGAATATTTTGGGGTGGAGATATTTTGAGAAAAAATAGCATATATGAAATTATATTACAAGTCGAGACTCCAGAGACATTAGTCGGTAGTTGCTCTTATTGAAAAAAAATTGAGCAACTATTTTGTAATTATATGGATTGTTAGATAGATAAGTTTTTGTGCAAGAAAACAAAATCTTCATGTGGAGTGGGTTTCTTAGTTTTGGCTCTTGCCTCTTGGGACCTTACGAGGGAAAGTAACAAGGGGCAAACACATTTGGAGTGGGAGAGAAAGTGATAGGTTAAGCTAACTTACAAGCTCATGTTTTGAAATGATTTCTTGACGTTATTATGATTAAAGGATAGAAATGCATTATTTTTTGGGTATACGACTGTATTATTTTGGTTAAATTTTCTAAATGAAAGGTACCAAAGCAAGATAATAGAGTGAAATATATAACCAGATGTTGACTCTTCTGTATGTTCTTAAAATTTGAATACATTTTCGTATTATATTGTTAGTCTTTTAGTAGTGTGATAATATATGTGCAATATATTACTTTTGATGAATTTTTTTGATGGAGCAAATATCATTAAATTCTATTTCAATCGTATTAATAATCGTGTAGAAATTTTTGAGAAAACGGCAACAAAATTCACTGTTACCAATTAAAGAAGTTTTCTATTCAACTCTTTTGAAAATGTCACTCCATGTTTGTTCCGAGTTTCCTTGTTGAATCGGCGAGTCGACTCGCCTTTTAGAATTAACCACACAGGTTAGTTCGTGAGTTAGGGTCGGGTTTTAGAAAATGGGTTGTTTGTAACCCGATTGATTGTAACCCGATTTTAGCATAGTGTAGTACAAAATTAATCCTGCCTTATGACACTCGCATGCCACAAGAATCCAATTTGTAAAATTACATTCGATAAGCTCAAAGATAGTCCTCACACTACTATATATGTATATTTGATGAGTGAAGAAAGGGGGCGAAGATAAGAAGAAGAGGAAGTCATAGATCTTTTTTCAGGGTTAGAAAAAATCCCGGTGGGTTGTAGTAACGTTTAGGAATTGGCTAGGAAAAGAAGAAGAGGAAGAAGAAGAGTTCAGGGTTAAACAACTTGTGATAAGAAAGTTGGGATCAAGTAAGTTCACGACTAATGAAGAAGGGTTCAGGGTTAACTTTTATGCAAGGAGAAGAGTTCTGGGTTAACAGAAGAAGAAGAAAGAAGAAAAGTTGGTCGTCCACACGAAAAGAAGAAAGAAGAGTCGTAACCTAACAAATTGTCGCAGAAAGAAGAAAAGAAGAAAAAAAGTAGCGTTAGTAATTCGGGTGGGTTATATTAACGGGTTAAACTAACTATAGGACTAACTAAACTGTATCTAGAGTTAGTTAGTGCGGTTAGTTTTCTGGTTATAACAGTGAATCGGTGACCAGATCTATGCAAAAATCGAAACATACCTTTTTTTGGAACGGTGAATAGATTGTGATGTTTAGGGTGAACAGTTGAATACTGTTGCCATTTTCTCGAAATTTTTTCTCCTCATTTTCTTAGGCCAGTTCCTATGGGATACAGAAAACCCAAACTATGAGTGTTTTGGCTGGCTATGGACCTAGCAAAGGGCCAAAATGACGTTGCAAAGTTGCAAATTAGCAACTTTGCAACGTGCGATAGAAATAGTATCGTCGATGGAATTTCCATCGACAGATGGTTTTTCCATCGATAAAATCTTAATCTCTCTTACATTTTAGTTTAACAAATCTTTTTTAATTAAAATCTGGTCCCACATATATATTTATCTAGTTTTTTAAATATTTCTTTATTGTTTGGACCCACAAAATAACTTATTGATCCATGTGATGGAAAGGTGATCCATGTGATGGAAAGGTGAGCAAATTCAATTTTTTCATGATGATAGTAATTTGTGGCCGACGTTATTGAACACGAGTCAGCCACCCAAATAATAGGCCTACTTTATTAGAACAGTGACGGCATATAAGACGGCCAAGTAGAGGAAGTGTAGTGGTAGCAGCCAACGTCGCTTGCATTCGCATACTGTCAAAGTTAGTTAATTCAAGTGGGAAGAAACTGTCTGTCAACCTGGAAAGAATATACTTAGAACTCAAAATTCACACGAAGAAGAAAGATTCTGTTCTCAGTCTACCTAAATTGACTCTAATACAAAATAAAATTATACACATGTTCACAATTTTTAAGAAAGAAAGAAAGACGAATCAAAAATGGTTTAGTTTACACTTGCAACAATAATTCAGTATTAGTAACCGAACCGCCTAACCAATGTGCAGTTCGGTTTCTAAATTCACGGTCACAGACCAAACCAAACGAATTTAAGGGCGGTAGAAGCAAAAACTTAAGTAACCAGACCCCGAAAATCACTCGCTAATCACTAGTCCATAAAATTGCAAAATGACAACGTTAATGACAACCAACCAAACAACCCTTATTCCCCTAGAGACCCACCAACCGTAAATTATTAGAATAAGGGTATTTTGGTCTTTTAAGTAGTGAAATATTTGGGTATAAAACGGTATATTCAGTGATGGAGAAACAGAAAAAGAAAAAGGAAAAAAAAAAAAAAAAAAGTAGCTCTGCAAATCTCTCCTCTCTTCTTCAATAAGAATTTCTGGATTCATACCTTCTAGCTCGGGAATGCAGAAAGATGGTAGATTCAACGTTTCAACAAAAAACTGATGTTGGTGCTGCAAACAAAAATATCAATAGCAACGGCGGCAGAACTTGTCACCGGAAACACGTTGAAGACGGCTAGATTCTTACTCTGATTCTTCAAATTAAATTCCAGATTTCTCTCTGCAAACTCAGATTTCTTCAAATTCGTTGTTCATTCAATGGAAACAATGAGCAACAACACCAAGAACAGCAATTCTTGTTCGAATGTTCTAAAAGGAAAGTACGAATTAGGCCGATTGATCGGAACAGGAAGCTTTGCAAAAGTATATCATGCGAGAAACCTGAAATCAGGTAAAAGTGTTGCCATGAAAGTTGTTGGGAAAGAGAAAGTGATTCAAGTCGGTATGATGGATCAAATCAAAAGAGAAATCTCTGTTATGAAAATGGTTCAGCATCCGAATATCGTCCAACTCGATGAAGTCATGGCGAGTAAATCTAAAATCTATTTCGCCATGGAATTCGTCCGTGGCGGTGAGCTATTCAACAAGGTCGCGAAAGGAAGATTGAAAGAAGATGCAGCAATATCTTATTTCCAGCAGTTAATCTCTGCAATTGATTTCTGCCATAGCCGTGGTGTTTACCATCGTGATCTCAAGCCTGAGAATCTGTTATTAGATGATCAAGGTAATCTGAAAATCACTGATTTTGGTTTAAGTGCTTTCACTGAACATCTTAAGCAAGACGGATTGTTGCATACAACATGTGGTACACCGGCTTATGTTGCACCGGAGGTGATTGGGAAGAAAGGTTATGACGGTGCTAAAGCTGATCTATGGTCATGTGGTGTGATCCTCTATGTATTGCTTGCTGGATTTCTTCCGTTTCAAGATGAGAATATTGTTGCAATGTATAAGAAGATCTACAGAGGTGATTTCAAATGTCCGCCATGGTTTTCACCTGAATCAAGAAAGATTATAACCAGGTTACTAGATCCGAATCCGAACACGAGAATCACTGTGGCGAAACTGATGGAGACCTCCTGGTTTAAGAAACATATACAACGAAGATCGGCAATTGGGAATGAAGGAGAGAAAGCATTTGATATTGGGTTAGGGTTCAAAGGCGAGAAGGAGCAGGAGAAACTGAATGCTTTTCACATCATTTCTTTGTCTTCGGGGTTTGATTTGTCTCCATTGTTTGAAGAGAAGAAGAAGGAAGAAAGGGAAGAGATTAGGTTTGCTACTACTAAATCTGCAAGCAGTGTGATATCGAAACTGGAAGAAATTGCAAGGAATGTGAAGTTCAGTGTAAAGAAGAGTGAATCAAGTGTTAAATTGCAGTGTCAAGAGAGTGGTAGGAAAGGGAAATTGGGGATTTCAGCGGATTTGTTTGCAATGACTTCATCATTTCTAGTAGTGGAAGTGAAGAAGGAAGGAGGTGATACTTTGGAGTATAATCAGTTCTGCAGCAAAGAGTTAAGACCAGCTCTGAAAGATATTCTATGGACATCTCCTGCTCAGGCTACCATTGTTTGAGTTAAGAAAAAGGGCCTGTCAATGTAAATTCACTATATTAGGGATGTAATTTTGATACTATTAATATTGCGTTGAATCTCCTCATTGCTTCCTATATGAACTGAGTAGCTTCAGGTCGAGATTCAGGGTTTTGATGCCTTTTGTTCTTGGCATGCGATGAAACAAGTTCAAGTCATAAAAGATTGGACCATATTGGATTCTTAGTCTTTTTCTTCTCTACATTATTTCAGTATAATGGAAATTTACTTTACTTATAATGGAAATTTTCTTTACCCCGGCCTTGTGTGATACGTGGTCGTTAGAATCATAAATGCAAAGTCAATTTGATTTGTTTTCCCTATCCTTGCAATTTTTCAACTGTGCTTGGGTGCACGCTAAGTGCTCGCACAGGGCGCGAGCAGCGTGAACAGTGTCAATTGGAGCAGGTAAATGGAGGCCCCAGATTAGGAGGGGTGCCCAATTAGCATTTACCTGCCCCAATTGGAACTGTTCACGCTCACTGTTCACAGTGTCAAATTTCGCTAATTCTACTGGTACCGCGGGATAATCTGGGAGATTATCCCGCCTCTCACACACAAAACCGGCCCCCCTGCTGCTCCTGGTGATTGGGGCCACCACACCCAATTGGGGCCGGTATTTGTGTGAGGGGCGGGATAATCTGGGAGATTATTCCGCGGTACACGTAGCATTACTCGTCAAATTTTACAATGAAAAATGAAAAATTAGCAATGTAGCACAATTCGAAAATCTGTTCACGCTCACTGAATTCGAAAATCTGATGCGTAATTCTCAAGCAATGTAGCACAGTGTTTGATTACAAAAGAGGTTGAATACCTGGCCACAGGAGGTAAAGGACATTCTTCTTTTAACCTCAAACCATAGAAGTTGTCTGGGCTTTTAAACACCAGGACGACTCTTCTATGCTTGTTTGTCTCTGTACAAACCGACCTTGTTGGTAAAAAAGTCGTACATTGGCCTACATACTCACAAAAGTAATGTACAACGCAATCCAAGGAGTCCGCAATGAGATACCCACATAGTGGCATTCGCGTCCAGTACTTGGGAAGAACCGTTTTCATCCCCTTTCGACCATTTACACCAACAAGATCTTCTTTGAATAGTTTATCCTTGGCCTTACGGTCATCCGAATTCATCATTCCAATATAAAATTTCTTGTCTTTAAGGAGTTGCTCTCCCATCTTCTTCCTTATATATCCAACTGGAATGAGGTTGTCTACACTAGATACTCCAAGTTGCTCCACAACGATGTGATAACCACTATTTCCATCCCGTAAAACATCATCGGTTGACAAAACAAACGGTTTTAAACTTCAGGAAGTTCTAACACAAAATCTTGGTAAACTACACATTCACGAAGTGGTGTTCCTACCCCCATTTCACCAACATTTGCGTTTACTTCGCTCTCTTGCGACGACTTTTGTTTCACTTGCCTTGAACTCTCTCCCTTTTCGACTAAGGGACAACCCATTTTCTTTTGAACCGGTTCCAGTGTGAATTCAGCTTCGGTGTACTCATGTTGGGAAGGATCACACTCATAAGATTGATGTATTTGCAAGGCTTTTTTAGACAACATAGTCTTCAACTTTTGTCTCTCTAGTGTTCTTGGTATCTCGGTTGGAGGTCTACCCGACGGCTTTTGCTTCATTGGTTCTTCATGTGGCCTTAAATAGGCGTGAATGGCTAATTCCAAGTCGTCGGAGATGTTTTTTCTTTGAGAATATCATTTCCATTGTAAACCTTGCTTATTTCATTACAAATCATCGTTTCCACAAATGGTATTTCACGGATTTTTGTGGGGTTTGGGGTTAAAGAAAGTTGCCTCCAAAATGGATCAATATCATTAATGTTATGAAATTTTCGTACTTACCAAGCATATGCGGACAAGGTAGTCCAATTCCCGACATCGTCTTATAATCGCAATTGTCATCCGGCACACCGTGTTCCTTCCATCTTTTCCAATCTTCCATCATGTGCTTTATTACATAAACCGATACTCTACAAGTTATGCCACAAAGAAGTTTCTCCCCTCTATATAGTCTATGATGTCTTTGCCGACTCCACTCCATTCTTGCTTTAATTTTTGTCAAATCACGCTTCGTGAACTCCTGGATTCCTTCTTGTAGCGAGACGATCCGATTGTTACCTCCTTGGAGAATTCTTTTAAGTCTTTCATGGGAACTCTCCACCACACTTGTCGCTTCGTTCTTATAGTTTTTATAATCATAAGTCCATGCACGAACAAACGACTTCTTAAGAGGCAACCACTATCTCTGGCAATACTCTACAGCTAACTTGTGTTTGGGACCCTACTCCAATCAAAAATCCAAATATCCAAATAGTGTTCGTATTGTTCCTCGGTCACCGACCAAACAATCTTATCCCATCCTTTCTGAAAAAGCAACCAGTTTCGTACCCCTTCCTCAAACTCCTCATCAAACTTCTTTAGCTCGTCCGCTCATTGTTTTTCGGTTAGTTTACTAAGACGTTTTCGTTCTTCCAATTCAATGTCCGCTCCTTTAGCCCCGCCTTTTTTTTTGGAAATGTTTTCTGCAATGGAGTTTGATGTTACATTGGATGTGCCATGTACAAAGAAGATTATGGGAGTCCGGAAATACTTCCTTGATTGTATTAATCAGGGCTTGTTCATTGTCCGTTATGAAAAGTTTTGGAGTTTGATCGGGATGGTAAAGCCTCTACAGAGTCTGCAACATCCAAACATAACATGCTTCAATCTCACGATCCATCAATCCCCACGCCCCTGTGAAACTTTGTTTGTCCGAGGTGTGGCAAGGAATGTTGATCAACAACATGTTGTATTTGTTGGTTTTATAGGTACAATCTATCAACAAAAATTGGTGGAAACATCTTGCTAGTTTAATCATGTCCCGATGCGCCAAAAAAATACGTTTGACTTCACCGTTTATGGTTTGTCTTTTCACGGTGTAGTTATGTTTCTCCAATAGCCAAGCTGATTGTTCCATAATCAATCTACCATCCCAATATTTCGTTTTAAGCGTAGCTTGGACGGCTTTAATTGTGGTCACGATAGACAAGATCATGGGGTCTGCTTCCCTTATCACAGTGAGGATTTGACTACCAGTACTTCCCTTCATCATCTTTACAATCTCCTTTCGATGTGGTTTCAACTTGGCATAGGCTACGTATCCAACAAAAGACTCTGGATTATCATGATTGTGATGATCATTGGCAACTCTCACCATTTTCCATATGCCACGAACACAAGTGAAAATAATCTTGAACGGGCAATGCGTCTTCTTGGAAACACTATTGTAAACTCTTGTAGTTTTCTTTATATACTTTGTTCCCTTAGCCCAATGACTACGCTCGCTCCCCCCCATGCACTCACAAACCATTTCAAACCTATTCCACCTATTTTGAGTACCCGAAACCACTACGCACATCTTCTCTTTTGCCCGTCCAACAAGCCAAGCCAAGCCTTTGCCTCTTCCCTACCTTCCTTACCTCCTGGCCATGTCTAGATGAGAAAGTGACAACAATTAGAAAACCAACCCAAACAGAATACAATCACAGAGAATAACAAGTGTAGGTGACATATAACAAGTTATTTTTATAGTGTGATGAGGTTACCCGCAAATAAGAGTCATATGAAACAAGATCATCGGGAATAACCTACAAACATCAGACAAAAAAGTTTGAAAATAAACAACATTCGGTAGCAAAAATCACTCGGTGGCTTTACAAGGCACCGAATATAGATGAGTTTTGGTCAATTATCTGTGCCAAAAATCAATCTTATTCGGTCACATTTTGAGAGAAACATTTACCGAGTAAATGTTGCTTGAAACTAGTTCATACTCATCGGTAGCTCGAAAAATTTCAGGCAACCGAATGGTTACTTTTATGTGCATGTACGGCTGGTAGTTGAAATATTCGGTGGTCATTAATATTCTGGATCTACCAAATACTATGCCTGCAACCACATTGATCAATGCATGCAAACATGGCTTTTAATACATCATTCAACCATTCTAAGCTAATGGGTTTCTAAATTAGAGCAATACCTGATCATTTGGAGTCGTGTTCCTTTCCTTTCCCTTCATTGATTCTTGATTTTCTTCCAAACACTCTTGTTCATGGCTTTCTTCTTCTTCTTCTTCTTCTTCTTCTTCTTCTCAAGAACACACTCAACAAAAAAGAAAAATAAAACCCAACTTAGAAATTCGGTAGATTTATGTTTTATTATTAGTTAGTGTAATTAGTTAGTATTAATCGGGTGCTTAATTAGTAATTAGGGAGTAATTAGTCTCTTAGTATAAGGGATATCCAATTTAAGTTTGGGTATCCTAGATTTTTAAAATTTATAGGGTAGTGCCAAATGAAAAATGGGTAGTGCCAAATGACGCCAGGTTACTTAAGCCTGTTGAGATTATTAGTCCCACATTGTATGGCAATCTAAGATCCTGCGGTTAATAATCTTATGGGCCACTCCACTCATTGCCAATTGATTTTGAGTTGGATGCCCACAATTTAATAAACCCAACTATTCAACTGAAATATCTATACTTCGGATAAGAGAGTTTAGC
>JAJJMA010059522.1:0-25982 GCA_023529015.1 Papaver nudicaule
TGTGGCTTCGAGAAACACAAGATTTCGCATAGTTGGTGCATCAAATTATCTACTCTCTGGTTCACAGGTTCCCTGTGGTCCGTAAGGGTTTGGATGTGTGGAGGCTCTGGGTACGACATGTAAGAGCGTGCCTTGGCCTTGACAACGTGTTCTTCGAGGATTCGCCTGAAACTGTTACACTGGATCATGGCGTGGCTGATTCTCCTGTGGTAATGACAATAATGAGGGTGTTTCATTTCTTCAGCGGTGGGAGGCCTCAATGCCCTGGGTAGTTCTACGAGTTTGTCTTGGACTAAAGATTCTAGCGGCTGTTCCATCTCCATCGCCGTGAGGTCGTTTGGTAGATCAATTCCTTCTTGTTGTTGTTGCAAGTCCCCTTCCGGTATCGCGCTTTGCGCCGTTGGGTCTTGTGCTTGGTATTCGGTGAGGTATTCTCCCGCTTTTCTCTTCCTGTCGTTGTGCGAGCCTCTATTGTTTTCTTCGGTGAGTTTTCCATGCTTTAGTAGTTGAGTCCTCTCCCCCAGTGTGGGTATTATAGAGGCGGACCTTGCTACTGCCTCCTGGAGTTCGGCGAGAGTCTGGAACTGAAGATCTTCTAAGAGAGCACGGTAGACATGAGTCATGGTGCCAGTGCAAATTTCTACTAGTTGCGGCTCCGTTACGTCTGGGACGCAGCAACCGAGGGCTTGCCCTTTGAACCTTTTTACGTATTCATCAGGGCATTCTCCAGCTCTTTGGCGCATCTTACTTAAATCAGAGAGAGTTACCTTCCCGAAAAGAAATTCTTTGAAGAAAGCGTCCATCAATCCACTCCAGGTGTTCGTGGTCCTTGGTGGGAGATGTGCGTACCATTGGTAAGCCCCTCCGATAAGAGACTTCGGGAACTCGTTAAGCCTCAAGGTATGACTGTATCCGTATTCCCCCAGAGATTCCAGGAAACGTGAGACGTGTTCTCGTACATGACCGGTTCCATCGTACCTGGGGAAGGAAGATGTGGTGTAGGCTCGAGGGGCTTCTCGGGCCGGTTCGTTGTCGCTCTTGCGGTGCGCGGCCATTGGCGATTCGTCCTTCGTTCGTGTGATGGTTCTTTCCAACGCAGCGGGTGCAGTGGTGACAGACTTCTTCGCAACTTCACGGAGTTCAGAGAAAGTCTGGAAGCGTAGGTTCTCCAAGAGGGCTCGGTATACAGGAATCATTCCGTTGATGCAAAGCTCTACCAACTGCTGCTCCGTTATTGGGGTGTTGGGTATAGCCGAGATGATAGGTATTGAAGAGGAAGTTTCTTGGGTAATAGATATGTTGGGCGTATTGCTGGATGTAGGTGGGTAGGTGCCGCGTTGGAGGCTACATCACCGTCAGTTGAAGAGTTGGGGTTTTTGGTATCTGATCCCGACCTAAGTTCAACCATCTTCGAGCAAGTTTCTCTGGAACCGAGAGAATGATCTCCCACTGTGGTCGCCAACTGTTTTTACCTGCAAAAACAATGTACCGTCTCTGGGTACTTTCGTAGTGCTCGGAGATCAAAGTCGAACAAGACAAGCCTAAACCAAGGACGGCCGTTCCCGTTTTGCTTCGGTCACAGAGAGGATAGAGGTTGGTCTAGGGAGGGAAACAACGAAGAAACTTGAGATCAGGTTGAGGATGTGTTTTGGGTGTAAGAGTTCAAGATCTCCGTCGTGAAGTCGACTGGAAATCTCCAAGGCTAGAAACGTGTTTCGATGCTCAGGTGTTTTCTCTGAGGCTCTGGTTGTTTTTGTTTTGTGTGTTCTAGGTGTTCTGAACGTTCTTGCCTTGGAAGATAGAGGAAGCCTCTATTTATAGTTTGAACTCACCCTGATCTCTCGACAGAGAAGGTGGAAGTCGTGGAAGAGTGGAGGAGTGGAGGACATGCGTTGGTTTCCGTAACCGCCTGAGTCGTGTAGAACATGCCCACTCGCGCCATCTTCTCGTAACTGTCCACTATCTCCATCAGTTTCTTTCAACTGCCGTAGACCGCCAGACCAATACCCCTAAAGTTATCCCCCCGTGTGATGTTTTGATGTCTCGAGCGAGTGATACGCAGATATTGCGTAGTTGAGTTGAGTAGAGTAGAGTAGAGTTGTACGACCAATTGTCGTGACCAACATGAGTGTAGTGCCTCCGGAACACGAGTATAGGAGTGGCCTTGGCTGTTGGCCAAGGCCATAAGTGTTTAACGCCATAGCCTAGGAGGCTACGGCCTTGGCCTTTGGCCAAGGCCAATTTTGAACGCGTTTTGGCGCTAATTATGGCGGTGCCATGGCTAATGGCGCCACGGCCTTGGCCTTTGGCCAAGGCCAGCTTGTTGTGGCGCCATGGATTATGGCGCCACGGTCTTGGCCTTTGGCCAAGGCCCACTTGTTGTGGCGCCATGGAGCATGGCGCCACGGCCTTGGCCTATGGCCAAGGCCAGTCTGTTTGCGGCTATATTCCTCGTTATGGCCTTGGCCTTTGGCCAAGGCTAAGTAGGTTTGTGGCGTCTTACGCCATGGCCTTGGCCTCTTGGCCAAGGCTGATTTTTGTGAATCCATGGTGGCTCATGGTTTGTGGTGCCATGCTATGTGGCGTGTTTGGTTTTGGCATCTGGCCAAGGTCGACTTTGGGGCAGCCTGTGCCTTAGTCATGGTGTGAGTGCTTATGCTACAACACACTTGGGGTCATGGCGTGTTTATCCATGGTATGCTAGACCATCCTGAACTTGGGATTAGGTCCACTTAGGCCTGCTTAGGCTGATGTATGCTTCTCAGAGAGCTCTGGACCGGCCTGGAGCTTCGATATTCCCGAGGTTTGCACCAAGACTCGTATGTTGAGTCGTATTAAGAGGAAATCCATGAGGATACGTCTCTGTTGATTCTTCACCGTGTACCACTAAGCGACCTGGCTCTGAGCAGATCAATGGGTTTAATATGTTGGTGAGATTATTAGTACTGCTCTATGATATTACCCTCCCTACCGGAGTTATAAGAGAGAGCTCATAGAGAGTTTATTCAGCTCATGGAATGGGTTGCACCCTGAGCTATAGAATGAGCCTGAATAGGCGATTGCCTTTAACAAGACACGGTTTCGAGAGTGTTTTGACAATCTTGTCCCTCTCTCATTTTCACCATCTATACATGCCTATTCCTTCTAATAGCATTTATGATAGCATTAATTTTGATAACATCACCAAGCCCTCTAATGTTCCATGAAATTTTTTTATGGTCCATTAGAACTATCAGAAACCCTAGAAGCAGAATTAGGTGAAATAGCAGGAGGAGACGAATCAGAAATGATATTACCCGAGTTTTGAGAGTCCTCAGTACATCTCGCCTCTTCATCCACCCAATTCTCATCGTCAGTGTCTACATCAAACTTCTCAAAACCATCAAAGATGTTTTCACTTTGTTGATTATTGTGAGCAGCATCCATAAGTTTAATAAGCATATCTTTCCATAAACCCCTTGAGAACTGGTTGTCGCAATCTATGCCCATGTTTTTGTTGAAGTGAATAAGCAATTCCACTTTGTCATCAATTTGTTCTGGCTGTGAATTTGCTGCTGGCTCAACTGAGTTTGAAGTTGAAGTAGCCGTTGAGGGAGATATTTAAATTCTTGTTAGAATTATCCAACGGCGCTGACGGCATCTCATCATGAGATTTAGAATTCGAGGATTCATCCAACGAGTATGAGTTGTTCTGATCATGAGTAACGTTAGCTACAGGTTTTGGGCCTCCACCTACATCCACAAAACCACATACCCGCTTACCCATATCTCGATCCGAATCAACTGCAAAATTCGAGGATTTATCCAACGTATCAGGTTCAACTGGATCATGAGCAGGCCTGGATAATGAACTCATGTTGGGAGAGCCCTGAGTATCATTAAACACCTTCTCTCCCTATTTTTGATCCAGTTTCACTGAGTCATTCGGATCACGGGCGGGCCTGAAAACCGTATCCGAGTCAAAGACCGCACCCCAACACTGTCCCACCCATCTGCTCATATTGTGACCCGAATCCGAATTCTGCTTACCCCTTAAAGTAAGCTGAGCTGACGAACCCAATGATTTTGAGGCTGACTCAGAGTTGAATAAGGGATTCACCCCCCATACCAAGTTCCCACGTGCCTCAAAATGATTCAGTAAATTTGAATTTTGATTTTTCAAATTTGAATTCTGATTTCCCGGAGTTGAAACTTTAGCCTCTGAAACAGACTCCTTATGGTTCGTAGTATTCAACTCTCTTTGGAAGAAAGATCCACCATTATGACATAATGTGTTTTTCCAATAACTTTTTGCTTGTAAAGACTTTAATGTTTTCTACTGGAAAAAGAAGATTCGAAATGGTCTAGAACAGTTTAAGTAATTTCTGATTCATGTACATATAACAACTGGGGTTTGTTACTGGTCGATTCGGCATTTCTATGGTTTTTGACATGATCGAACATTGATATTTTCATCAAGTGGACATAGTCACCTATCTATACGTACGTACAGACGAAGGCGTATGCATATATTCATCCAGAGTCGAACAATTCGAATGAGTAACCGTAATGTACTTACTTGAGGTTTGTATTAGTTAGAACAAACCATGTACTCGGCAATCAACCACGTACAGATCACCTTGATGATACAGATGGATACATATACATAATACCTATGATATTCCTGGTAGAGTATAATATCTTCATGATTGCATATATATATATATATATATATATATATATATATATCTTGATCAATGGTGATTGGTGCATAATAGCTCTATCATCATGGAGCTGCGAGAAAACGAAAGTGAAAACATGTGGGACTAAAATGGACGTGTCAACCGGTCAAACGAAATGCTGGTTAAAGTTTAAGTAGGGGTCAAATCGAGGTATTATTGGGCCGACCGACCGAAGAGCCCGAAGGGCCCGAAGGGAGGGTGCACTTCTTATGGACACTCAAATGTAAATTGTGAGTGACGCAAAATTGAAATCAATTTTCAATTTCACCTCAATTTGGCTCAATTGAACCCCAATTGGTTGTTTTTTCCAAAAAAAAAATTTAACAATCAAGTAATACTAATCCCCAATTATTGTTCTAGGAAAAAAAATGAACAAATTGGAAAGAATTCGTCTTCAATTGAAAATTTCAATTTCACCTCAATTTGGCCAATTGAACCCCAATTGATTGTTTTCTTTCCATTTTTTTTGGATAATTAAATAATACCAATCCCCAACTATTGTTAAAGCAAAAAAAAAAAAATCAAATTGGAACGAATTGGTGTTAATTGAACTAAAATCGAATTCGGTCGGCCCTCCACCGCGATTTTCAGCGGTTATCTAGTTAGATCAAAATTTAGGATTATAAATTAATCTGGTTTATTATATTGTCAGCTAGTTCATAACTAGATGGCATGATTTGACTCACTTGTCATTAATAATATTGTTAGGTTATGGACTTTAACAACTAAATTATAAAGCTTTTTCACTTGCAAAACTAAGTAACTACCTAGGCCAACTTTGCATATATTTGCATGGAGATGGGATGTAGGACCTTGTAAGTAAAGGAAAGGGACGAAAAATCTAGGAATCTTAAAACCTACGTTTCAGCAGTATAGATCACGACCTCATTTAACACAAGGGATTTGCCCGTGCCGCAGACGGCACGAGATTATTCAATTTTGTACGGGCATATCTTTTAGAAATGTATTTATCATCTCCTGTCTTCTCGTAGCCCCCAAAATTTCATAAAGCAATAACTCGATTTCCTACTCCCGAATTTCCATTTTCAAAATTATCTCCGAAGTCGAAGATTTCCCCTTCGATTTTTAATGTGTGAAACTTATTAGAGGGAAGGTATTCATAGATTGAAGTTCGCAGAACTCATTTGATGCACAGGTAAAAAAAAAAATGGTTTCCCCAATATTACCCTTTTTGGTTCATATTAATTCTAGTCTAAGATATCCAAATTTGAAATTTTCTTGAGAATGTGATTCCTTTCAATGGAATTGTTGCCGAATTGAGTAACTGGATCAATTTCCGTGTCTTTCATGCTCTTGTGCAATACTGAAGATCAGTGACGAAGTCCCTAGTGTTTTGAACCTCGTTTTCATGTTTCATTACGATTTCTTTGTTATCCATCATGTGTTTTATGTCATCGGTGTACGATTTCTTTGTTATCCCATGTGTTTTATGTCATCGGTGTTGGACTTAGCCCGATCATAGGCATCCCCATAGCTAAGTATTATTTGCAAATAGATTTTATTTATCCCAATAAACCATTGAGGACCCAAAAAACAAAAGAAACGATAATCTGTCCGTAGCTAATAGAGAAAATTGATACAATGAACTGTTTCATGGTGGCATACATGTGATATTTGTATGCTTAATTTTTTTTCACATTGTTTTTTAATTATACGTTTTTAGGGACATTGAGGTACATCCCGGCTCAAACCAAAGAGAGAAACAAAAAATACCAATGTATCTTTGGTTTAGATTAAACTCGAAAGTGAGAAAAAACACAACTTCGAAAGTGAGAAAAATACACAACTTAATAGCTGCGACGCAGTTTACAACAACAAAAACATATCTAAACACCTTTTAAAGCCAAGTTTGGTTAACCCGCGGTTTTTCTTCCACAGTACTTGACAGTATTTTTCTTATGGATCATGTATACTTATCCATTCGAATATTCAGTTGTTCAAATGAATCCAATTTTTGATCCGAATAATATTCTTGTTTAACTGCATTGTGCCCTAGTAGACATCGGGTATGGAATTAAGTTGATAACCACACACACAAAGAGAAATAATCAAATTCAAAGACACGCGAAAAATAGGGTTCAAACTACTACCCAGCAAGGCCAAAACTTACCCAATACTCACGAAGAGTCTGAAAAAAGAGTGTTCCGTTGTTTGTCTGCAGCTAACTGACAGTGCTACAGAAACCCAGCAAAGCATACTGCAAACATTTTAAAAACTTAAAAAGTCGGCGTAGTACCTCTGGTGAGGTATTCTTGATGTCACACATCAGCTCTACTGGCATTCCTTCCCTGAGCCTAAGAACTCTGCAGGTGCATCCTTAAAAGTAAATGAATTCCTCATCACATGATGGGTCAGCAACGTCCGTGATTGCTATGGGTATTTCTGATGTAACAATGTCTTTGCTCAAGTAAATTCGCTCCTCGAGCTTAGCTCTGAAATCCAAGGTTTCACGATCACAGGGGTGAAAGCCCATGTCCTAACCCTACTCACACAGAGATAATTAGTCAAGATATCACACGCCACGAAAAATCCTGGAAACAAAGTTGCAAAAGGTACATTGACATCTACTGTATGTTCAATCAAGAACTGTTTGAAATTAGCAACTAACCTCGAAATTCGCTGACAAATGCCCCGGTAATTATAACAATAACCGAAGTATATATCTGGGTGATCATGGGTGATTTCCTTATTGTTTTGCACCGTTCGTCCCAATGAGTTACTTTCATGCTAATTTCCCTGCCTCTCCAAAAAGCAAAATTAACTAACCACTCGTGAACATTGTGTTTGTCTAGGTTTCCTTAACTCAGGGGCTTGTATTACCCTTTCTTCTTCAATCGTCTCTCTTTCTTGATCATCTCCTTGGAATTCATCTGACTATCAAAGGCCACCGTAGTAGAATCTAACAAATCGTCTCTCTTTCTCAGCTTCACGTGTTCTTAGCTGAAGAAGAGAAAGTAAAAGAGGAGATGACATTGATCAGAGACATATTGGGTATAATCCAAGCTCATGAAAACCTTGCATAAATCTGATGCTATCAAAGCAGAAAGAAACCAAATCAATTCTGATATCTTAAAATGTTTTGAAGAAGGCAAACATTATATTATCCGAACTGCGGGACTTTACAAAGATAAAAACAATTACTGATCAATTTTAGAAGGTTGGTATTCCATCTTTTCTTATCCATGATTTAATATTTGGAAATAAAACTAACTTATCCAATCAATTAAGATATTAAATAACTAATGCAGTCTAGCTCGTACACATACTAACCCAATAAAATAAGAAAAACACTAACCTTAGCTATATAAATGGGACGATTGACTTGTTCGAGGTAAGACACATAACAACACCGGTACAGCTAATAACTAATTGCCTCCTGCCATGGTCCATTATCACATCCAAATATCTTTCCATCTGTAAAGTGCGTACAAAAGGTTGGTTATCCATCGGCCATGGAAACTGGTATATGTGGGTATGCAGTAATGTAAAGTGTAATGATGAGACAATCAAGGCGCATTTGCTCCACCATACATCAAGGGATAAGAATAGTTAAGGATACCGAAGTAAGCCTATAATTCATAATTTTAGAACCATGCTCATCCTAACACAATTCAAATGAGACTGACAGGTAAAAATGGTTATTAAGACAAACCTACAGCGGGTATCTAAAAACAAAATAACATTACTTATAAATGGGATTCCAATCCCTATCAGACAAACCGAGCAAAAAACAAAAGGATTGTTCAAACCTAAAGGGTCTAAATTTCATGATAGCGGGTTAGGCAGGGAAAATACACCATCTAAAACAATCACTGCAAATATACGAAAACCAAATCTACATGAAAATAAACAACAGTGGTTAAATCCTTATTTACTTCTCGATGACCATGAAGGTACTTCCCCTGCCATCACTCACTTGGACAAAATTTTGTTTCTGGGGAAGAAGATAGAGAGACCCAGAAGATGGTACAAAGATCGAACGGGTAAAGGTCTCATATTTTCTTCCGTTTCGACGGATATAAAAGGCAAGGAGAAACTTAATTCCTCACACGTGAAGAGGTTAGAATATGCAAACACAACCACAACAAAGTAAAAATGTCGAGATTAGTCGATTAATTAACACATACCCCAGAACTAATTACTGCAGCAAAATTGAAAAGGCTAAATTAGACCACAACCAAATCAACTTTTTGCTTTTGTTTATTGATTCATCATAATTATGGTGTTGATGTACTGAATCTGAATCTTTCCTTAGCAATTAGAAATTTGGAACGGGGCTTCTTCTACTGGTGGGATACAACAAAATCATTATACAAATTAAACAAAAAAATGACATCTGAAAAATTAAAAGAACATGAGTCAGTTTATAACTATCAAAAGAATTGGTCCTTCTCGGAAGTAACGATTTTGATCGATAAGCTTGAAGCAGTCAGTAAAATAATCATAATGAAACCGAATCAAAAAAATCCAATCATCAAATTCAGATCAACCTCCCATGGAATTATCCTATTCTGCTAAAATAAAATCAAGAAAATGAAATGGGTTTCTCTTACCATTTCCGGTTGTTGATTTTTTTGATAGCAAACATACTTGAAAAATATCAATATCTGGTTTGGGTTGATCTGTTCTTCAACCAATACTTTTGAAGAAAAAAAACGAAGCCTTTCTTGAAGAACAGAGCTGGCAGGGAGAGATTTGGGTTTTACATCTATAGTTTTTTTAGTGCAGAAAACAAAGAGTTTTGGATGTACATTAAAGAGTGATATGGTACAACTCACTCCCATTAAGACCAACTGCTACCACTATCTCCATAGCCATCAGATCTCACATATGTCGACATCGCAACGGTCCGTTTATCTAAAGTAACTTGTCTTCGATGTGTTTTATATTATTGATAGTTAATCTTAATCCCCACTTAATAATGCGTCATGGTCTCTCATGTATCTTTTCTTTTCTCTTCTCCTTTGGTCATAGGGGTTTTCCTTCGGTTATAGGGGCTTTTATACCAATTTTGTAGTTCTGTTTCAAACAGAAAAAAAAAACTGGTTACATATTGGTCCCTTAGGGGAGTATTTGTCCCCATGGAATTTTAAGCTCATCCATTACAGGAGGTTATCGGACAACTAAAAAGTGGCGAAAATATCCAAATGCCCCCACAGTAACTTCTCTAATTAAAACCCAAAACTCTTAAATAAAATTTCATTTTCTAAACTAACATCAACCGATTCCCACTCCTCTCCCTCTTCTTCCTCCTCTTCATTTCCATTTCTAAAACATCGTCGATTAATCGACCGATTCCACACAAAAATCGCGATTAATTTCTATAAAAACGCGATGGATAGAGAGAAGAACAAAGGACCTAATCCTAGAACATTCAAACAATCAGGAATCAATATAGAAAAAGTTTACGAAATTTCATCGTCGACGACGAAGACGAAGAGAGGGAGTCAAGAAGAAAAAGAAACTCTTAAACAAAAGAAACAAAAAAGCTATGACGAGAGTGAGGTATTTCAACTAACCCCTTTGAGTTTTGGTTGATTTTGCACTCCAATTTGAACATTTTAAACCCAGTTGTTCGCAACTGTTTCCCATAATCGTTCTATGTTAGTGTAATTATACACCGATTGTTCATCGTGTTCATCTTCTGAAACTACAACGAAACAACAATCGTTGTATGTATGTAAGTTTGTAAACCGATTATTTTTAGTCATTCTATATTCAATTGCATATAAACCGATTATGTTTTCCCTCTAAAATTATGAAATTTTCCTATTCGAATTCTAGGGCATAATCGTTACAAGTTCATATGAATAATCAACGAATTTTGAATTGTCTCCATCGGTATATATCATGTCTTACCTGAGCCGATTCTGTTGAGCCAGAATTTATAATCGGTTTAAGTTCTTATTTATGCTCACCGTTTGTTTATTATTTTATAATCGTTGTATGTTTCTGATTTTATATGCCGATTAGGTTAGTTGATAAATCTTGATTTTTCCCTAAGTTTTTTTAGCCTTAATCGTTGACTGTAACCATGAGGAAAAGCCGATTGTGTTTATCCATAATTTACAATCGGTTTAGGTTTATAATTAAGTTATCGGTTTGATTGTTCTTTTTATAATCGTTGTATGTTGTTGATTTTGTATGCCGATTATGTTAGTCGATAAATCTTGATTTTCCTGTAAGTTTTTTTAGCCTTAATCGTTGGTTATAATCATATAGAAAAGTCGATTGTTTTGAGCCAGAAATTATAATCGGTTAATGTTTACACATAGGTCTACAATAATCGGTTTATCTTGTATACTCTTTGGGCCGATTGTTGTCTGTGTAACTATTAATGTGTTTCTTGTTTTGTGTTATAGGGACAATAACAAGGTCGCCACACCCCAGGCTAAGGGTAAGGAACATGTAAAAAAGAAGAGACAAGATCCTGTTGTAAATCCTGCTGCCAAAACTGTTAGTTTGGGTCCCCGTCGAGAGGGTGGTCCACCTTTGAGTGCGGCCAGTCGTCAAGCTGCTAGAAAACTTAATGTCGATCAAAAAATCCCTGAAACAACAACACCTGCAGTTGAAGAAACACAAGATAAAGAGCCAGTTGATGTACAACAACCAGAGGGTCAAACATTGGTTGTCTTACCGGCGGGGGAACCTCCCGAGAATCAACCACCTGAACAACCACTACAACCGCTTCAAATTATACCGTCTGAACAACCAATATAACAGAGAGAGAAGAAGATGATCAAGAAGAAAAAGAAAAAGAAGAAGGATATGAGAAGGGACAAGAGGGTGGACAAGAGGGGACTCAAGAACCCAAGGCTAAGAAACAAATGAGGAGTTACATGACAACCAAAGAGCAGATATTTGACGACGAGGAGCTCGGTAAGCCTAAAGATAATATGTATGTCTTATGGGGCTATGTGGGGAGTTGGGCCAATATAGTCTACAAAACCATTGTAAGTATCTCAACCTTCATATTTAGTTTGTTTTTTCTTCATTTATCCATCCACAATAACTCGATTCATGTTATTGACAATTAATATATTTTGTAGGACCACGGAAAATGCAATACGTCTTCTCAAACACCAATCGGAGGCAGGAATAATGCGTGAATGGCCCTTGGAAAGGGTAGAACGCCCTGAGGATCCAAACGCATTGGAGAAGTGGTTAGCTAGCGGTGAAGCCCCTCAAGTGGTTGATATCGTCAAGAAGTCGGGGTTATATCATGTCATTGCCAATTCCCAACTTGATATGACAAACCACTTCTGCCTTCATTGAGAGGTATTATGCGGAGACGGATTATATGCACTTCATTTTTGGCAAGAAGACCATCACTCCAGATGATGCTCATGAGATTACAGGTCTAAGCATCGAAGGAAAATCAGTTAGGAGCATCGGCTTCACCAAGGACATGGACTTCCTCAAGGACATGAAAGGCATCTCCGAGAATTTTGCCTTTGCCAAGGACCTTGACTGAAAGATTATTTATGCTTTTACCAAATCCAAATGGAGTTGGGATCAGGCGAAGACTGATTCACAAATGATATCTGGAAACCAAAGGCAGAAGATATTCCATTTGAAATATCTGAGGGACCAATTCAAGGGGACTCTGCAGCTTCATGAGGAGGGTAAGTTGGACGACAAGCGGGTCACTGCAACAGCCACTGCGTACATTCTTTACATCTTGGGAAGTGTCATATTCCCCGACACATCTGGTTCTCAGGTGAATGCCACCTATGTGCAGTTTTGGCTGACTTGGATAGGTTGAATGAGATCTCATGGAGCACTGCTTGTCTTGCATTCTTGTTGAATGAGATGAGAAAATCTTCCAGGCTGGAGAAGGATTAAATTGGAGGGAATATGTCTCTACTTCAGGTAATCCAAGTACATTCAGTTCTCGTCATCCTATTTGTGGTAGTATATTTAGTATCTTATACTCTCATGCTTCACTTGTAGGCGTTGATATATTTGTATTTCCCAGAGTTTTCCGAAAGGGCGCAGAAGAAACCTGATTGGGAAAAGGGTGAAGGTCCTCACTATTTAGGAAGCAAATACATGTACAACGGGAAGCCCTCGAAACAAAAGCAAACTTTGATTGATATTAGGACTCGATTGGACAACTTGAATGTGGATGATGTTGTCTTCGATCCTTACATTAAAAGGAAAGAAGAAGGAAAGAGTGTTCGTAGACGCTTACAAAGGTATTTTGGTCCATTGTTTCACCCCACCGGATAAGTTTTCTACAATCTGACGAGAGTGACTCGTCAATGTGGTGGTGTACAAAATATACCAGGCCAAGAGCTCGGATTGGGTGAATTAAATGGAAGAAACTTTTTTCAAATGATTGGGTCAACCCTGCCTATATGGAGTGGATCAACGGTATTTCCCATCCTCGTGTCATACGCATCGATAAAATAAGGTTTCTTGAAGACCCACAACAAGTCGTCGATGTATATGTAAGTATTCACTTGTGTTCTATTAACTTTAATCATTATGTAAATGTACTTTCTGTATGTTGTATGAATTAAAACAGAGACCTCGAGTCGGCAAAATGATCAAAGATTTCCGGTCAGAGATTGCAAAAAGATTTGCTGATAACAGGAGTAAGAGGATTTGTTACAATGCTCTTGAAAAATTGTTGAACCTGGAGAATACTAGACGAGGAGATCTGTTTGGAGAATCTCAAGCACCATTGGAGAGGCCAAAACGCAAGACAAAGGGGAATGAAGCCACAACAATCGGTGTTAATGAGGCTGCACAAGAACCACGACCTAAACGACAACGTGGTAGTGGTGGTGGAAGAGGTCGTGGTGTCGCGGTCGTGAGGCTACAAAGAAGCACCACCAGCTAAAAAATTCGAGGTGGTAGTAGTAGTGGAAGAGGTCGTGGTCTTGGTGGTAGTCGTGGTTAAACTCTGAAAGACTGTAGTCACTTGTTATCTTTGGTTATGTTGACTTAAAACTCGTTTGTTATGTTGTTTAACTTTGGTTGTGTCGACTTTAAACTTATTTGGTATGTTTAGGATTTTAACTTTGGTTGCTAGTTTATATGAATGAATGAAGTTTGTGTACTTAGATTTCTGTCAGTTTTTATTGCCAGGATCGGTTTACCCTGGTGTATATATCGAACAATTATCTGGCAATTTTACTCCAAAAATTGTCTGAGTACACAATCGTGCTATAATATTAGTTTCCAAAACAGATTATTAACTTCATGAAAAATCCATTTTTCTAAATTGTGTTGAGATACACCGATTAAGGATGCTCAAGTATCTGAATCTTCTGTCAGTTTTTTTGCACATAATCGGCCTTTATATTCGTTAATTTACACTGATTATACTTCAAAAATTTATACCTTGAAAGACTGTAATCGGCCAATAAATGTGTATGTGTACACCGATTGATTTGTTTAAATTTCTGAGTAGATCAACAACAATCGGCGTATTTGTTTACCCATATAGACCGATTGTTTGAGAACCGAAACATAATCGGCTTATGTGACTATACATATAGACCGATTATGTGTTGTTCAGATTCAAGATTTTGGTAAAAAAAACTTGGGTGATTCTTATGTTTGATCATGTTCAATCTTGGTTTTTACATATGAGAATTAAGATTAATTAATCATGTTTAGACTTTAATCACCTAATTAGCAACTAATGGAGAAAGGGTAAATCAGTCCTTTGATTATAAGGGGTTTTCTCTGATTTTACTTCAAAACATTCCTATTTTAACTTATTCAATGGGGCCAAATACTTCCCTAGGACAAAATTTAGCCACGAAAAGAAAATGACCAACGGTCTTGTGCAGAGATGACTTAAACGCGAAAACACTTTTTGTCTCTCAAACTTGTCTATCATTTCATCAAACGCTTAATGACTAATCTTTCAAAAAGAAAAACGCGTAATGAATACAGTTCTATGTCACTTAGATTCAAATGACAAACTACCTTCATTCCCGGCGTTACATTCCCTAATTGACACCACGTAGATGGCAGATGCATTTGAGTAGAGATATATGCCCATATTGTCTTCGTAGGACCCTTACCCAACTGGAGTTGCAAGTACATACCGTGGAATGACTTTCTTTCATCCTTTACAAGCTTGCAGGGTAGAAGTGTAGAAACTTTGGTTTGTTGTCCAACTATTTTTATCTCTATTTGAACGTAAAAAAAAAGAAGCGGGCAACAAAGTTCAAACACTGTCGGCAGGGGCGAGGCCAGGATTCAAGATCACAGGGGGCAAAAATCAAAAATTTTCTTTAGTGGGGGCAAAATATGAATAAAAGATCAATTTTAGGGGTTTTTTTCTGAAAAATTGGACAAATACCCCTTAAAAAAATTTGGGCAGGTGGGGGCAGTAGCCCCCGCTTGCCCTATGCTGCACTCGCCCCTGACTGTCGGTTCTATTAAAAGTCTGTTTGTCAACGATGCTTATTTTACGGAGATTGGTCATTTCGTATCCGTTCCATTAATTTTTAACAGATATCCGTTATCCATTAATTATCAGATGGATAGTAAACTATATTTGTTTCGTTAATATTAACAGATAATGGATAATTAGTGGACAATATTTAATATCAGTAACAACACAAAGATATAATACCGAGCTAATGTTATTTATTATTGAAAACTAGTATTAAACTACTTGTTCATATTAAAAAACTGAAAAAGTACGAATCTTAACAAAATACAAGGGGACTGTTCAATATAATATGTGTTCTTTCTGCATATTTGAAGAGGATAGTTCGAAACATAAATTGAAGAGGACAATTCGAAACATACAGTCAGTAAGGCGGATATTGTTGACATAAGCCTTTAACATCGGTTAGAGCAACTCCTAGGCATGTAAAGGACGTCAGCTAGAGGAATCAAGTGCGTGACGATCTGTGGGGGATCTAGAGACGTAAGGAGTGCGACAGTAGACAATTCGCTTGGAGGGATGGAGTTGGTCTCTGCTACATCCCAGACCGAAGTCTTATAGTAAGCTAGTGTTTGTAGACAGTTTGTACTGTGCGGTGTTCAATCTGGACGAGGTTCCGAGGTTTTTCTACAGGTCGTAGTTTCCTCGTTAAAAAAATCTCTAGTGTCTTGTGTGCTTTACCTTCCGCATTATATTCTCTGATTATATAATTAAAGCAAACACAAGAAGTACGTTATTCATAACCGTCGAGTAATATCAGTACTACTACATCTACGGTCAAGATCAGCTCCATTACTTGACTATCAACGGTTCTCATTGTGCCTGACTGGTGATCTGCTTGGTGCTTTTCTATTGGTTCCCTTGTCCAGCCTGTCACCCGGACAGTTTATTCTGTTATCTCTTTTATATTCTGTTTTGTTATATTTTCTCTTTTGTAACGACTGTTGCTTTTATCTGAAACTCTCTGAGAGAGAGCTCTCTTCTTTGTTCAATCTATTCCATTTCTGATCAGTTAACCTTAATGCTAGATCATTAGATTACTATGGTATCAGACTGGAATCTTCTATAGTTCTTGATCCTTTTCTGCTGTTATCTCTGAGAAATTCGTTCTTCAGATCTTGTTTTCAGATCTGTTTTCTCTTTCCTTGTCTTTCTTATCTTCATGATATACGAATTTCCCTCAAATTCTTCATCGGGAATGGAAAATCCAACTGCAACAATGTGCTTTTCTAACGTGCCTATGTCACAAATTACTAATTTCATTTCTCTTAAGCTTACAGAGAACAACTATGTTACCTGGAAAAACCTCTTAGATCCTGTAATTCAAAGATATCATCTCATGCGTTACTTGGATGGCTCTTTCTCTTGTCCTCCTAAGTATACAAAGACGCTACAATTAGGATGTGGTTGAATTTGAGTATATCAGATGTTGTTCTTCCGTACTTCTCTCGATCTACTAATTCTCATGAGCTTTGGAGGAATATTGCTGAAAGGTTGGTCGCTCTTCATCTACTCATACTCTCCAATTACGCACAAGACTTATGTCTATTACTCAAGGTGACAAATCTGTTCCTACATTGATTAATGAGATCAAGGTGTTAACTGACCAATTAGTTGTTGATGTTGACTTTGTATGTGATAGAGAATGGTTGTCATTACTCTTCGTGCATTAAATTCTGATTATATTCCATTTATTACAACTATGAGGCATAGAACACCTGAAGTCACTTGTCTTGAACTACACAATAGTCTCCTAAGTGAATCTGCAGCTATTGATGAGAGGAATCATTCTCTTGTCAGTGAATCTTCTAGTAGTGCTTTTAATGCTCACTTACAATACCGATCTCATGGAAGAGGTAACAGCAGTGGTAGATCCAGTGGTTTTAATCATGGATATAGTAGAGGTGGTGGTAGAATTCATCCTATGTCACATGGTAGAAGTCAACATTCTGTTGGTAGAGGTGTCAGCAATAATTCTGGTTTACTTCTTACACCATCGCATTATACTTCTGTCAGACCACCATCCAGTATGCAAACTTTTCATCCTTCTACATATACTCCTGAAGCTGTAAAGTGTCAAATCTGTGGAGTTGTTGGTCATGATGCTTTGTCCTGCAAACATAGGCTCAATTTTGCTTACCAGAATGTTCAGACACCACAAATCCTCACTGTTATGTTAGCTACAACAAATATTTTTGGTGGTAATCCTTGGTATGCAGATTCAGGTGCTAATAGACACATCACTTCTGATGAGAATGAACTCCAGTTTGCTTCTAGTTATGAGGGTATGGAGGATATTCAGGCTGCTAATGGTGAAGGTATGCATATAATTCATATTGGTTCCTCTATCAAATACACACCTCATCATCAATTTAAACTTCATAATGTCTTCTTAGTACCAAAATCCTCTCAAAACTTACTATCTGTACACAAATTTACCACTGATAATCATTGCTCTATCACCTTTGATGGCTATGGTTTTTCTGTGAAGGATTTGTTGACTAGGAAGATACTTTTTCAAGGCCCTCAGCATGATGGACTCTATCCAATGCACTATTTCCAGAAATTTTCAACACACAAAGCTAAAGCAGGATCTCCTCTTCTCAAAACTAAAGCTCTCTCCAGTGTTTTGACCTCAATTCCTGCTGAAGTTTGGCATAGGAGATTAGCTCATCCATCCTTTTAAACTATGAGAATTGTCTGTAATTCTCTTTCTTTACTGAATGTTATGAAAACTCCCATGTTCTGTCATGACTGTCAACTTGGCAGAAGTCACAAATTACCTTTTCCTTCCTCTAGTCATAAGTGTACTAAGCCTCTGGAGCTTTTGCACTTTGATTTGTTGGGTCCAAGCCCTGTTCAGTCTACTACTGGTTTTAAATATTATGCCAACATAGTTGATGATTATTCTAAATTTTGTTGGATCTATCCATTATTTGACAAGTCTGATTTTAAGCAAATATTTTATAAGTTTAAAGTTCAGGTTGAAAAACAGTTTAATACACCCATTCTGATTGTTAGAACTGATGGAGGTGGAGAGTTTTTGAACAATGAATTATCAACCTTTTTATCTACTGCTGGCATTGTCCATGAAATCTCTTGTCCTCATACCCCAGAACAAAATGGAGTGGCTGAATCCAAATACAGACACATAGTTGATCCCTGGGAAAGATCTCAATTCGAAATCGTGTCCTGAGTTTCAAAAATCTCCTTAGATATTATTACTTCCAAATGTCGTCACCAGCTTTATACTGTCGACATTACTTCCTTGGTATTGCCGGGCTAACCAGACGAACCTAGGTGGAAGTGGGATCTGGTCCAACGTGGTTCAACGTTCCGCATAAACGCATCATAACAAACGTGGACAAAGCCTTGTGTGTTAAGCTTAAGTGAACACAAAGGTTCAGATATTCCAAATCACACAAATAGATATACCATTGGAAGTACGGTGCGAGATTCCACGAGTAACTAGCAAAATGTTAAATCTCCAGAATTCTTGATTCCAATATAGATGTCACGTTAATGATATCCAAGAATTCAAATCAAAACATCAAATGAAGAATCAAATGAATATTTGATCAAGTAGTTAAGCATACGAAGATTTAATCACGTACAATATTGATCCGTAATAATGTGTCCACTAACTAGAGCGACTAACCATTTTCCAGATGATGACTCAAACTCACTTAGTTGTACATTGAAGATGAACTAATTCAAACTTCAAACCGAGAATATCAAACTCATTAATTCGTTGAAGCACAAATCAAAATGATAGAGTTTGAACTTCGAAAATACGCATTCTGAGTCAACCATTTTAAGGTTTCGAAACGTACGTCAGTTTTGGCAGAAACCAATTTAAGGTTTCGGAACCTAAAGTTCATTATATGACCGAAACTGTTTTAAGGTTCCCAAATCAAGTTTCCATATAGCGAAACCTAAAGCTTGGTTTCAAAATCTAGATTCTGTTTAACAAAACCTTGTTTAAGGTTTCGAAACAAGAAACACATATTAATTATATTCAAATGTTTGGTGTCGAACTTGAGAGTCCATGTGGTCGAGAACCGTTTCACCATCACAGTTTTTTAGCCTCAACGCACAGGAATATATTTCCCGGTTCACATAAACCTTTAGGAAACCCCAGGGTCTTATCCACCTTTTAGATCTCACATGGTCAAAACACATTGGCCTCGATTCTCAAGTCAATGTCAGCCACACAAACATTATTTCGAATCTGTTATATCTCATTGGTCACAATGTTTACATTTTTCGAACCAATATCTTATGAATGCGACAACCAGATTATGGTTTCGAAATCAACGTCAAGTTTTATCAAAACCTACATTGAGGTTCAAACATTGAAAATTCATAAGTTGAGATACACAAATATGGTTTCGGAATCCAGAAGTGAGATATGGCATACAAGATGTTCATATACAGAATCAAATGAATGATTCAGAACTTCAGAGTTCAGAGCCAAATCAGGACGTCTTATTCGAATCTCAGAAACAACAGTATTTCAAGTCTACACAACATAAGTGTGAGTCACGATCTCTCTTACATTGGCTCATATAAATATATGCAATCAATCCGACAGAGCCAGACTAGGTAAGAAGAGACACAATACTGTGATGGATCAAATCTCGTAGTACTACCGAGATAACATCACATTGCTATATCCAACTCGAAAAGGTTTTAGGAAAAATCTTTATATTAACTTAGAGACGGAGAAGAAAAGAAAGCTCTAAGCAATATTGGAACGTCATAACTACACACTAATACCACAAGTGGTAAAGCGGAGTTATCATAAGACACACTGATCACAAGTGATCAAGTCATAACGTAAAGCCCAAGCTGAGAGTTATGTTTATGTCTTTTGTAGCACAAGTGTAAAAGATAATGGAATCGCGTTATTTAGATTCACTAACCTGTTGAATGATGAAGTCGGATGTCTTCGTTTGATCTTCAGTCTTTCTTCAACTCTTCAACCAGTGATTCTAAATCCTACCAAAATCTTCCACAACCTAAAGCTAACTCTCTCACATGACTTCACCTAATTGTGTGTTATTTAGCGGTCGAGTTTTGATTACTAAAGTTGACAACTAAGCTTGACATACCAACACTTAGTGAGGTTGACCGAGCCATGATCTAACAATCTCCCCCTTTGTCAATTTTAGTGACAAAAACTCTTTACATAGATGAACGAGAAATTTCAAACCTAAGTTCTACGCTTCGAGTTCTTCTACTTAGCTTGACAGCACACCAATAGTACCTGCAAAATATGTCAGTCTGCAAACAATATATGTACTATTGAAAAATATTGATAACCAATACACTTACTCCCCCTGAATGTAAGTTCGGATGTCTATCATTCTCCGACGTATTGTTATCACCTGCATCACAACTCGAAAGTCTACAGTGCTAGTAACATCAAGTGTTACTCCCCCTTAGTTCATGCTTTCATTCATTTTTCTCCCCATATGACACTGCTTTGTCAAAGACCAAGCACTGACCGAAGTCAAGTTATCAATATTTCTCCCCCTTTTTGTCAAAAATAATTGACAAAGGGTCTCGAAAATATCTGGGTACGAGATAAATGCTCAAGTTCAGAGAACTCGATTCAACATATAAGAATGATCGCAATCACATGGGTCAACATTTCGACAAGTTACACAAAATATATATATAATAATAAGCTCAAGCAACCTGTCAGAAAATACAAAAGATATAAGCAGATAACAATTATATTCCCTATATATTCCACAACCACGCTCCCCTAAAGATATATTTCTATTAAGCGCAAGTTCACAAAAGAACTCTCCCCCGTTGGTTGTCATTCCCTCGGACATGAGAACAACGGAACAATCTTTACCAGAGAAAGACTTAAACTAGGTTTTGGGTTTTCGAACACGTCCGTAGTCATACTAGATTATACCAAAACCTTTGATTTATGCGTATACTATAACTCCTAGTCTAAAAGACACAAGGATATCCAATAGTATTGTGACTAGCATAAGATCCATATCCTCCTTACATAGTTATACTCATACCTGCAACACAAATGTTAGTACAAACATAACAGCCACAAACATAAGGAGGCCTTGGTATCAAGATATTAAAACAATACAGAACAGCTCCATAGAAGATAAAGGAATAATCTTGATAACCTGCAACATATATTCATACTAGATTCGGAAATATTAACTCTATGTTGCATTCGAAACTCACGTACTCTTTAGGTTTTTCCGATTTTCTATTTTTTTTATTTTTCAGAAAATTGATTCGAAACATCGTAAAAAAAATGCACAATATTTACAGTTCGAACATGGATATGTCTAATGGACACGAATGATTCCAATTGCCTTTCGCCGATTTTCAAATGTCTCACGTTTCAGAGGTTTTGTGAGAATATCTGCGAGTTGGCGTTCAGTGGGAACATATTCTAGTTTGATTATATTATTTTCGGTAAGTTGCCTAATGAAATGAAATCTAATGTCTATATGTTTCGTGCGAGAATGTTCTACATGATTTTATGTTAACTTTAGTGCACTAGAATTATCACATAAGACTGTCATCTGTCCTACTTTTATACCATAATCCACTAACATTTGTTTCATCCATAGTAGTTGAGTACAACATGCTCCAGCAGCAATATATTCAGCTTCACATGTGGAGAGAGATTGGGAATTTTGCTTCTTACTGTGCCAGGCAACAAGATTTTGTCCGACATAAAAACATCCACCTGAGGTGCTTTTTCTGTCATCTTGACACCCAGCCTAGTCAGCATCTGAGTATGCAACGAGACAATTGTTAGAATTCTTCATAAAAGATAGACCGTAATCTACAGTGCCTTTCACATAACGTATAATACATTTAATAGCCTTAAGATGTGATTCTTTAGGTTCGGCTTGATATCTGGCACAACATCCGACACTGAATGATATATCAGGTCTTGTGGCTGTTAGATATAGCAAACTACCAATCATTGATCTATAAAGTTTTTGATCAACATATTTCCCTTTTGAGTCAGAGTGTAGTTTAGATCCTTCAGAAATACACTAGTACACAAATGAGCATTTAAGACGGTTTTGTACAGTGTCCGTATGTCTTCAGACACTTCCCAAAAAAAAATGGCCGGAGCGTGTCGAGTGTTGACGTGTTTTATATCCCTTATTGCTACTCTAGCTTTTGAGTGTCAGTATAATGATTAACGGACATGGCCTTCCCAACCACCCGTCGCACAGTGATGCAAAATTTTCCCAATTCTAGTGGCAATACGGGTCACATTAGATACTTGTAATCACTCAAACCGTCGTTAAGATCATCTAAAACACGCAATAATATCATTCTGAGTGTCCGTTGTATACCTTTCAGACTCCAGAAGTATTTTGAACCGTCGTAAAGGTCATTTAAAACACGCGAAAATATCATTCTGAGTGTCCGTTGTATACCTTTCAGACTCCTGGTACCATTCGAACCGTCGTAAAAACCGTTCATGGACACGCAAAATATAATTACAAGTGTTTATTCTATACACTTTCAGACTCTTAGGATAATTTGAACCGTCGTAAAACATCATATAAAAGACGCAAATATTAGTCTGAAGTGTCTATTCGATACCTTTCAGTCTCTTGGTATCCATTTGGACCATCGTAAAAATCATATAAACGACGCAACATATTAGTCCCAAGTGTCTGTTCTGTACCTTTCAGACTCTTGGCGTCATTAATACCGCGGCTGCATATTGATAACAGACACGCGAATGCAATATCCGAAGCATTTTTCCACCGTACGATGTCAAGAAACTGTTCTCTGATGATGGAACATCAGCCGTCCAGATACAAGCATTCTCAACCGTCAGAAAAGATGCATTTTGCACCGTCCAAGTGATATTATCTGAGCCGTTATTTTCCTGGAAATATTTCGGATATGGAGCCATACACGTGTCGCTAGATCTGCGGGAGATGATGGAATTTTAGCCGTTTAGATTGATACCTCTGTAACCATCCACGTGGCTGGGTAAACGGTTTTTTTGCCAGCTCCCGGGTCGGGTGATAAGAATGGTTATTTACCGACACCAGCCGACCCGGACGGGTCATCCAGGGGAATATTCATGCAATTAAATTTAATCTGGAAATTCATATTATTAATAATTATTGTTTGTTTAACTTGGCTCTAGGAGTTTGCAAAAGAAAATATTACAGACCATGCATTTATCATCTTAAACACTAGTTCTTTAGTTTTTTGGATGGAGACTCCAAATGATGTTCTTCTGGTAGTGATAGCATCCTTGCTACGTTCCTCATATTCTTTGGATTGCCGTCTGGAGTTGAATATCCCCTGCGAGCCCTAACAAATCTTTTCTTCTGTTGTGTTTTCTCCATTGCATGTTTGAAACCTGCTATACGACTGTCTTCATGTTGACAGGCTTTTGATTGCTCCACATCCTGTGACTCATTCAGTAATTCCTGCGTCGAAGACAAGATATTATCGGCTCCTGGTCTCATCAGAGAAACTTCAGCTATTTGCGTCTCAGGCATTACATCCAAAGAGACCCACTCTCTTGGCCAAGCAATGGCCTTTCCAAGTGCCTTCTCTAATATTTTAATACTTCCAGTCTGTACGGGTAAACGGTAAGTAGGCATTAATACTTCATCAATGAGGACTCTGTGGCAATCAGCATCTTCATTTGTTGCAGGTAACACCTTTTTTCTCAGTAATTTGAATGCTCTACCTCGAGCAACAACATTTGGATTGGAACCTGACACTCCTGACCAGAGCTTGCATTTTACACCCTGCGGAAATATGTGCAATATATAGGAACATCAACAATATTTATTCAAGTAACTGTACAAACAAAAAAAATAAAACTTACCCCCATATTTGGCGCGGATTGAGATTCAGTACTCTGAGATTCCAACTGTGGACCTTGTGCCTTTGTTGTCTCCTTGCGCTGCCCAGATTGAGACTCCTTTCTCTGAGATCCCCTTCCAGTTGGTAGAACATTTGCTCTTTTTATCTCCTTTATTTGCCCGGATTCTTCTTTTCTCTGAGATACCTTTGCATCAATATAGTAGTACGTAGTAAGTGATTTTCATGCAACATATATTCCGAAACCAAAATGGAATCCATCAGTCATGACTCAAGTGAAAACACAAATAAAATTATTTTCCCTCGACAAACGATCCAAGCAACTAACCTTGGTACTGAAGATTATATGAGATTTTGGCCAGTCGATGAAAGCGCCAGTCGCTTCTCCCAGATTATCACAACCCATATCGGCTATGGGTAAACTGAGTTTCTCCTCTAACACTTCATCAACCTGCACTAAATTGCAAACAATCTTCTGCTCGTTTCCCCCACCAACCTGAACAGTTTGCTCAGTTTCCCTTTCGATATAAGCCACACCTCTAGCAACAATTTTTTCTTTTTCTTTAGAATAAAGGCTGCATGGTATACCCTGCAGATATACATGGCATATGAATAACATAAGAGAAAATACCAAAACAAAAAAATATTAAAATGACTGGAAAAGAGAACATATATTACTCTTCCAAATATGCCACTCTCAAATCCCTGATCTGGTACAAAAGATCTTCTTGTTTTCTTTTTTTGTGTACGTTCCCCAGTTTTCTTGAATGATTTTCCTGCTGGTATTGTCCTCTCGAGATGTAGATTTAAACGCTCCCCAGTATTGCATCGATCGGAACGGTTGCTCGGATCCGGAGATCCTTGTGAAAAGGATGGGAGACTTGCAGTATTATCCAGTATAGTAACCATAGCCCTCAGGCAAGTAATTACTTCAGTCAGTATATCAGCCATTAATCCTGCCTGCACCGGTACTTCCATTTCCCCAACTTCTTGATCCTGAAATGGTTTTCGCTTTGATCTAGTAATTATGAAAAACATGTAAGGATGTACGGAAATACAGATAACGACACGTAGGAGCGACCATGTGGATGAAGGTCCTACATCCCTTTGATCATCCCGGTAACAAGAGAAAATGTCGAGTAAACTAAGACTAAGGTTAAACACCAACAAATTTATCCATCTGTTATTTTGCAATTTATCTGCGTAGAATTATCCCCCGAATCTACTAAAGTTCCCAAGTTACTAGGTAAGAGTACAAAACCCATTGGGACTGCATATATGAGACACAACTCTCCATTACTTGCAAACGACTTAGCATGGAAAATAAACCCGAAGATCAATTGACCAGCCAGGGTTGACGATGCCAGATATATAGAGTGGTGTATAATAAGACAGTGGACTTACTAACCGGCGAAACAAGAAAAAAGAATAAAAAGTAAACCCAGGTTGACAGGAATCCATGACTAAACAAGTGAAACAACTCTTGAATACTAACATCTGATTATATGGTATCAAAAAAACAAAGCTTCTATGGCAATATATGTTGAAGAATGGAGTCTAAAGATTTTTAGTGCATTATGGGAAATCTGGAAGCAGAGATGCACATGTGTCAGATGAAGCCTAATGTTACTGAGACAATAAGAAGAAAACAACTTTCAAATGAGATGAACAGTATATCCTTTTCAGTTTAATCTATCAAAATTATTTGCATAAAAGAAAACTAAAACACACACACACACACACACACACACACACACACACACACACAAAGATATAGTAACATCGTTTGTATTCAATCGTGAATGGGTTGCAGAAACAATACCATATGCCCTATTCCCATCGGTCCTGCCTTTCTAGACACTTAACCCTAGAACATCATTTTGATACACCAACCCTTATTGAAAACAACCTATGATTATCAGATCTCTTCAAAGCAAAAAAAAAAAAAAAAAAAA
>JAJJMA010059550.1:0-11680 GCA_023529015.1 Papaver nudicaule
CTAAAACTGACAACTAGCTTGACATACCAACGCTAGTGGGTTTGACCGGACAATGCCCTGACAGTGACCACCTAGTTGTGGTTGGAGGCGTAGGAATACTGAGGGGAAATCTTTGTGACTAATAGTCATATTAGGGTCATATTGTAACACCAACTAGTCCGAAGTCTGAGAATAGGTGTGTTAGCGGTTTAATTCTTAAGAGTATTCAAACTGGACTAGGTCCCGGGGTTTTCTACGAGTTTGTAGTTTCCTCGTTAACAAAATTATTGTGTGTACTTTACTTTATTTCCGCATTATCTGACTTGTCATTTATAATTAAAGTATCGTTCTTGGTTGTTGATATAGTCTTTCGTTATCTTGTATTGACTCCTGTTGCGTGAATCAATTAGTTACGAAAGATTGGTAGTGTACTCGGTACCCCTCGTCTTTTCAATTGCTATCAGAGCAGGCAAATACCTTAAGATCTAACAATTTGTGTTTGGCTCGATCCAACCTATAAGATATGTGTCAAAACAAGAATTGTGACTGCTCAGGAAAACATTCATCTAATGTTCAACCTGTTCGCATAAGAATACCTTGTTCTAAACCGTCTGTTATTAGCATCGGAACATCATCAGAAAATGACTCGATCAAAGAATTTAGTTGCATGATGTATGATCTAAGAATTCACATAACAAACTTTCGGATCTGAAAGATGAAAGGTATATTGATCTTCTTACTACTGAAAACAAAGCTTTGCGGGAAAGGACGAATAGTACTCTTGGAAAAATGTGAGATCTCAGCCAACTGTGTAATCATTTGGCCACAAAGTGAATACTTGATGGTCGTGTAATATATTCTCTTAAGCAATCCATAAATGATCGTAAGAAGCATAGTTGTTCTATCTTATCCCGTATCAAGATACTAGAAGAAACAATATCCTCCTTAGGTCCTGTTAAGAAGGAACTATCAGATCTACAAGAAGTTCATAACCATTTCAAAAGCTCGACTGCAAATCTTCTTGCGTCTCTCTCTGATGCTTTACAAATTGCATGGGATATGAAAAAGGACTTTGTCTCTTATTTGAAAGATCTGACTAAGGATACTGTAACCGTCTCTTCTACACCTCGTCCCTCCCAAAGTGCCTTGTATTGTTCGTACTGTAAGAAACAAGGTCACCTCTCAAATTGGTGTAGATCACGCAAAAGAATTCTCAAATGGGTTAAGGATTTACTTCAAGAATTAAGCATAAATCAAGAGATTTCTTCACCAGGGTCTGAAAAGACATGCAAAAATTCTACATACACTGCTGAAGGAAGTAAATGCTGAAAGTCTTCTTGCTCCCAATCTACTCTCAAAAAAACCATAAATCAAGAGATTTTTTCACTTAAGTGTAACTCTGCTATTTCTGAAAAGATTATCAATCACAAAAGAAATTGTATGGTACACAATCCCGTACTGTGTCCTATCAGGAAAAAGTTGTTACCTAAAGAATTGGTGACATGAAATATTGTATGTATATTAGTTTACTTTTCGAAATGAAACAATATTATATATAAATAAAAATAAGTGTCATTTTGATATTGCATTTAATACACACTTATGAGATCTTGAAAAATATTATTTCGGAATATTTCGAACTCTTTATTTCGGGCTGTGCTTTTTGAAATTGACATATTATTCTTTATTTAAGATTTTACTAAAAATAAAAATGGAATTACTTGTATAAAAGGCATACCCTAGGTCTCATAGTTTCTAAACCTTCCTTCTTCAATCAACTTCGAAATGTCACTTGTTACTCGTAGTATGGCAAAGAAAAATCTTGGTATTGTTGAATCTGTCAAAAGTGTTTTGGCTTGGTTTATTCTCGAAAGAAGAAGAAGAACTCCTTAGTAGACAGTCATACCGAAACATGTGTTCTGTTTGCATGCTTTAAGGAGTTTGAACAAGATATTGTAGAATCTTCTAATCGATTGAGTAACGTTATGACATAATCTGATATTATGAAAGATAAGTTTGTCTCAACCATCAACAACATAAGAGAACTATTTGAAGAATTAATTGTTGTTCAAGGCAAAATCATCTTCCTCAAGGAAAAACTTGCTGATGTAAGTGTCATGCTTGATAACAGTCATTCCTTGAATAATCATCAAACTTCTGACCCTTCAGATGTGTTAGGTGAACTGATGATGAGTCAAGTCTCTAAAAACAGATTTCTATTTTCGAAGATGTAGTAAGAAAAAGGGATGAAAATGTGTTTATACAATATTATTTGGAACTACCCTATGTTATTCGAAATTATTATGCAATAAAATAAAACAAAAATTAATATTAGTATTTTATTTTGCTTTGCTTGTTATTTTATTTTTATAAATCCGGAAATAACAAAATATGCCCGAGTTTCGAATGAAACATTTGATTTAATATTTCCGAATCCATTATGAGTAGATTATATTATTATCTCCTAGGGAGCTGATCTATAAAATTTGTGATTAAATATCTTGATAATCGGGCCTCCTTATGTTTGTGGCTGTTATGGTTGTACTAATGACTTTGTACGCATGTATAAGTATAACTATGTAAGGAGGAGATTGATTTTATGGTAGTCACGATACTACGTGATCATATGGCAGGGGTGATATTATATGCATAAATCATTGATTTTTGGTATCATCTAGTATGACTACGAACGTGTTCGAAATCAATAAAATCAGATCTCAATCTTTATTTTTGTTAAAGATTATTTCCGTTGTTCTCATGTCCGAGGGAATGATAACCAACGGGGGAGAGTTCTTTTGTGAACTTGTACTTAATTCATATATATCTTTAGGGGAGCGTGGTTGTGGAAATTACATGAAATATATTTCATATCTGCTTATATCTTATATATTTCCTGAAAGGTTACTTATGCTGATTTATATATATATGTCAAAATACTGACCCTTATGAATGCGATCATTATTATATGTTGAATCGAGTTTCTCGGAACTTGAGTGTTTTTCTCAAATACCCAAATATTTTCGAGATCCTTTGTCAATTCTTTTTGACAACAAGGGGGATAAATATTGATAGCTTGACTAGTTTAGTGCTTAGTCTTTGACTGTACGCAGTGTCATATGGGGAGAAAAATGCTTGTGCGTATATTGAAAAATGAATGAAAGCATTAATTAAGGGGGAGTAACACTAGATGTTACTTGCACTGTAGACTTTCGCGTTCCTACAGTTGATAACAATACGTCGGACTTGATAGACATCCGAAACTTACATTTAGGGGGAGTAAGTGTATTGGTTATCATTTGATTTTTTCAATAGTACATATTTTGTGTGCAGAATGACTTATTTTGCAGGTACTATTGATGTGCAGTGTTGTCAAGCTAAGTAGAAGAACTCGAAGGTCAGAACTTAGGTTTAAATTTTCTCGTTATTTTATGTAAAGAGTTTTTGTCACTAAATTTGACGAAGGGGGAGATTGTTAGAGCATGGCTCAGCCATCCTCACTAAGTGTTGGTGATCAAAACTCGACTGCTTGAAACACACATTAGAAAAAGATTTATTAAGTTAGCTTTAGGTTGTGGAAGATTTTGGCAGGATTTAGAATCTGTACATGAAGAGTCGAAGAAGATCGATGAGCAAACAAAGATATCCAACTTCTCATTCAAGAGGTTAGTGAATCTAAATAACGCGCGCGATTCCATTATCTTTTACACTTGTGCTACAAAAGACAGAAACATAACTTAATGCTTGAGCTTTACGTTATGACTTGATCACATGTGATCAATGTGTCTTAAGAGATAACTCCACGGTACCGCTTGCGGTATTGTTGTTGTAGTTATCACATTCTACATTGTTTAGAGCTTTATTTTCTTCTCCGTCTCTAAGTGATATAAGGTTTTTCCTATAACCTACGAATAACAGTTATGATGTTGTCTCTGTAGTATTACGAGATTTAGTCCACCACCGTATTGTGTCTCGACTTACCTTGTTTGAGTATGTCGGATTGATTGGTACGTACTTGTATGTGCTAATGTAATCGATATCGTGACTCACACTTATGTTGTGTAGACTTGATATACTGCTTTTTTGAGTTCGAATACTATATTATGGTTTGGCTCTGATTACTAGAGTTCGGAATCATTCATTTGATTCTCTCCATATGAACATCTAGAATGCCATAATCACTTTTAAATTTCTAAACCATATTCCTGTTATCTCAATTTATGGTCTTCAGAGTTCGAAACCTCAATGTAGGTTTTGGTAAAACTGACTTTGATTTCGAAACCTTAATCTGGTTTTATATAAGCTATTGGGTTCGAAACTTAAATCTAAGTTGTGACCAATGAGAAAACTCGATTCGAAACTATGTTTGTTGGCTAATAGTGACTTGAGAATCGAGACTAATGAGTCTTGACCATGTGAGTTCTAAAAGGTCTATAATAAAGACTCTGGGTTTCCTAAAGGTTTATGTGAACCGGGAAATATAGCCTGTGCATCAAGGACAAAAAGGTGTGATGCTGAAACGTCTCTTGACCACATGGACTCTCAAGTTCGACACCAAACATTTGTTATGAAATAATATGAGTTTCTTGTTTCGAAACCTTAATCAGGTTTTGTTAAAACAAAAATCTAAAGTCCGAAATCTTAGTTTGATTTCGATATATGGAATCTAGATTTGGAAACCTAAATTCGGTTTCAATCATACATGAACTTTAGGATCCGAAACCTAACTTTGGTTTCTGCCAAACAGAATGTAGATTTCGAAACCTAAATACTGGTTATCTCAGAATTAATGAGTTTGATATTCTCAGTTTAGAGTTTGAATTTGTTTATCTTCAATGTACAACTAAGTTGGTTTGAGTCATCATCAGATATATGGTTCGTCGCTCTAGTTAGTTGGCATATGATTTCTGATCAATACTGTACGTGATTAGATCTTCGTATATATACACTACATGATCAAATATTCAATTGGTTATTCTTTTGATGTTTGATGTGAATTCTCGGATATCATTAACGTGTTATCTACAATGGACTCGTGAATTCATGAGGATCAACATTTTGCTATTACTCTGAGAATCATACACGGTACTTTCAATGGTATATTTTTATTGTATGATTCGGAATGTCCTTGAACCTACGTGTTCACTTGATCTTAACACACAGGCTTGTCCATGTATGCGATGATACATTTATGCGGAACGTTAGCCACATTGGACCTGATCCCACTTCCACTTAGGATCGTTCTGGCTTGCCCATCAAAGCCTGGGAATTAATGTCGACATTATCAAAGATGATGACGACATTTGGAAGTTAATAATACCATAAGATGATTTTCGAATCCAAGGACACGGATTTCGAATTGAACTCTGTCACAGGGAGTATATTTGGTAAGCACCATATTTCGAATTAATGAAATATCCAAATATATCTTATTGAGTATTATTTGTTTGGCCAAACATTTAATGAAATATCTTTTTCATTAATGTAAAATGCTAAAGTATTAGATCTCACTAAATGATGTGAGTCTATGTGAGGAATTTCGCATTTGATATGGAAATGTGCTTTAATGAATTTTCGAAATTAAGTTAGCCTTATTTCAAAGCTAAGCCTTGGTCATTATAAATAGGAGTGGTATCTCTCCTGAAAGCTTTGTCCTTCTACCAAGTTTCATTCTTCGGAAAAGTAAGCCTGTGATACCCTATATTCCTCTTATTACGTTAGAACTCTGTTCTCTTGGGGATCGAGAAGCCTAGAAGTACCTCTCCAGGGAAACTAGTTTATATTTTCTAGTCTTATTTGTAGGTCCTTCTCTTCTGCTATAAGGCCACTCAAGATCGTAGTGATTAGAACATTTATTTATCTATTAACCTGGATTTGTCAGCAAGCCGCTTTCGGTTTGTGTGTCTAACCTATAAATATTGAGTGGAATCAAGATCGTTGTTATTGGATTTGTTTTTCCAGGTACATCGTTCTTCTAGTCATACATATTGTACTGCATCCATTATTGCTTGATTCCAACTGAGACGACAAGGTTGCTCTTTCGGAAGTTTTGGTTTCAAAACCTTGTTTGATATCTCCAGGGGTTTATTACCAAATAAACTTAAATAGCCTCACTCTTGGTGTAAAAAGACTTCGGTGAAATATTCGTTAAGTTACCAAGGATATCATTTAGTGGTTTGACATATCGCTATTTGGTTGTTGTCCATAAGGTTTTAGTCGTCCGAGGTCGGGTAGGGATAGTCTTCACGACAGGTTGTGGAGCAACTCTTAGGGAAGACAGTAAAGGACTTCTGTTTCACTAAGAGAGTACATATGCGTGACCACCTTGTTGTGGTTGGAGGCGTAGGAATACTGAGCGGAAATCTTTGTGACTAATAGTCGTATTAAGTTCATATTGTTTACACCAACTAGTCCTTGACTGAGAGTAGGTATGTTGGCGGTTTAATTCTTAAGAGTATTCAAACTGGACTAGGTCCCGGGGTTTTCTACGAGTTTGTAGTTTTCTCGTTAACAAAATTCTTGTGTGTACTTTACTTTATTTCCGCATTATATTTGACTTGTCATTTATGATTAAACTATCGTACTTGGTTGTTGACATTGTCTTTCGGTATCTTGTATTGACTCCCTTTGTGTGAATCAATCAGTTGCAAAAGAGATCTTGTTATTGAGTTCTTGATTACAGGAAACGTTCAAGGTTTGAATTATAGGTTTCCTGAATAAAGATTGGTGAAGTACTCGGTACCCTCGTCTTTTCAGTTTGCTCGAGTTGTATAAGTTTCTTAAGTGATTATTTTCACAGTTGAGGTAGAGACAAGTTGGGCATAGTTTACTCTGCTTACTTGTCAGCCCCCGCTTGTAATTAGATTTCCGTATGACCTGGAGCAATCCAAAGGAAGTCGCTTTCATATGTTAAAATGAAGAGGACAGTTCGAAACATACAATTTATAATTGAGTCTGCAAGTCCGGAATTGTCAATAAGCCTATAACAACGGTTAAAGCAACTCCTAGGCCAAGTGTGTGAATATCTGTGGGGGATCTAGAGACGTAAGGAGTGCGACAATAGCCAATTCTCTTGGAGGGATTGAGTTGGTCTATGCTACATCCCAGATCGAAGTCTTATAGTAGGCTATCATTTGTAGACAGTTAGTACTGTGTGGTGTTCAAACTGAACGAGGTCCCCAGGTTTTTTTACAGGTTGTAGTTTCTTCGTTAAAAAAATCTCTGGTGTCTTGTGTGCTTTACTTTCCGCATTATATCTCTGATTGTATAATTAAAGCAAACACAAGTAGTACGTTATTATAACCGTAGAGTTAGCCCCAAATCATTTTGAGGGATTCACCAAGACTTGTCTTGCGTTAGGGACTGATCACTTGTGATCCTAACTCTGGTTACACAGATTTGGATATTGATTTTGAGATCGTCCATATCTTACCGTAAGACTCACGAGCCCAAACGAAAGTTGGTTGTATTTCGGTACCCTTATTTTTTCAGTCTCGAATACCTAAGTTATCCTAGTCCGAAATGATATCGTAGACTTAATCAAGGATTGTGTTTTGGCAACTAAAACTTGACAACTGAATTGACATACCAATGCCAGTGGGTTCAACCGATCGAGCAATGCTCTAACAATATCCCTATTTGTCAATTTTAGTGACAAAACCGATATTACATATGGATTCAAAAAGTGAAATATTTTAGCCCTAACCATAAGTAATCTTGATTTATTGTAATCTTCAACTTCTTCAGATATGATCGTGTGTTCCTCCAATTGAAGATTCAAGTGGCCAATAACATACTCAAAGAACTTCACATCTTTAGTTCTAAAAGGACAAAGTCCAACAAGAGTTGCTATGCATTTGAGTAATATACAAAATTTGTAAGCCTATTGCACTGATGCTTAAAGTTACTACACAATATAGGATACGTTCTCCTCTTAATCAATACACTAACTTTTTGTTAAGACATGACAAGAACATCGATTTTACTCCCTCTATGACAATGCTGGAAAGATTTATCTTTTGTAAGACATATGTCGTAGTAGTTAAACGAAGATTTTTCCCCCTGAAACTACTAAGATTTCTCCCCCTTTTGTCATAAAATTAGACAAAAGAAAAAGAAAATAAAAAACATCGCAAAAGGTGTAAAGTAATGCAGACAACGGTAAACATACCTGATTCGAGAGATTACAGGCGCAATTCTCTCGTAAATTCCACAGCTGCACGCCCTAAAAAGATATTACCATGAAGCACAAGTTCATTAAGAAATCTCCCCCATTATATGTCACTCCTGAAATTATAATACATAAGCGACCTTCCCAAATAGGGTTTTTGAAAGAAACTTGGGTTCGTGAACAATTTTACAAGTGAAATTGTATTACGTTTTTCTTACCTAGCCAATTACGAGCATAGGAATTCAAAGATTAGTCGTTCATATTCTCTTAGTCAATCCAGGCGTAGAGTTACGAAAAACCATCGCTTTTAGAGAAAACATATAATTTCCCTTCCTAGCCAGTTACGAACGTAAGAATTAAAAGCGCAACGTTTTATCCTCGTCAGTTACGATCTTCGGAGTCCAAAATTGTAACTTAAGAGAAACATCATTATCAAATCGTCTCATCTTAACCATAAGAGTCAGAAGCATGGATTTTGATAATTCTACATGAATTACTTTACCCAAGAGGGTGTGATGGCTAAAAAAGAAAATTCATGGTGAACATACATTCACAAGAATAATCAATAAAGATGAAGTATTGTATTCATCAATATTCCTCTAATAAAAACTCAATATATATATTGAAAGGAAAGCATAAGCATAAAGCTTAATGGATATTAAAACACTCAAAGCAAAGACATTTTGACTTAGAAAAATATGCATAGAAAAGAACAATTACTTATTCTTCAGGTACCTCCTTGTCTGGGTCTTTATAGGTAGTTCAGTCTTGTTCGATAGCAGTTACTCTTGAGGTAAGGTCACGTGACATTTTGAGCGTGGACTCATCTCTTTTGGAGACACTGCTCAACATATATTGGTAAATATTTGTTTATCTGCAAACTTAAATAATTTTTACAGATAACCTGTTTTTAGACCTTTTTCTCGCTATAACGATTAGCAATAGTGAGAGTCATTCTTTATGAATGAGAAGGGGACATAGATGTTCGGTCTATGGGGCTTAATGATTTTCTCCTCTTTCTATTAAATTTAGACGAGGCACACGAACTGTTAATAGAAAACATACCTGAATGATCAGTCTTTGGAATCATATCTGAAAGATTTTGAAAAAGCAGGGGTACCGAAATACAACCAACTTTTCGTTTGGGCTCGTGAACTTATGGTCAGATCTGGACGATCTCAAAAATCAATATCCAGATCTGTTAACCTGAGTTTGGATCTCAAAGGATCAGTCCGACACAAGACAGGGTCTTGGTAAATCCAATGAATAGATTGGGGACAACGATCAGGTTTATTAATAACATACTTCTTGTGTTTGCTTTAATTATATAATCAGAGAATATAATGCGGAAAGTAAAGCACACAAGACACCAGAGATTTTTTAACGAGGAAACTACGACCTGTAGAAAAACCTCGGGACCTCGTCCAGATTGAACACCGCACAGTACAAACTGTCTACAAACACTAGCCTACTATAAGACTTCAGTCTGGGATGTAGCAGAGACCAACTCAAGCCCTCCAAGCGAATTGGCTATTGTCGCACTCCTTACGTCTCTAGATCCCCCACATATCGTCACGCACTTGATTCCCCTAGCTGACGTCCTTTACAGGCCTAGGAGTTTCTTTAACCGCTGTTAAAGGCTTGTGTCAACAATTTCGGCTTTGCAACCTCAATTATCAACTGTATGTTTGAACTGTCCTCTATCAGTTTGACATACACAAAGTGACTTCCTTCGGACTTCTCCAGGTCATACGGAAATCTACTTACAAGCGGGGGCTGACAAGTAATCCGAGTAAACTATGCCAAACTTGTCTCTACCTCAGTTGTAAACGAAGAATCACTTAAGAAACTTTTACAACTGGAGCTAACTAGGTCTTACAACACCGAGTGCAGCCGTGCGTTGCTTCCTTTCAAACCTCGTATGTAACATATCAGTTCTTGAATGGCCTTATATCAGAAGAGAAGGACCGTAGAATAAACAAAAACGTGATCAGGTTACCAAGGTTACAGGTTACTCCGATTTCAACCACTAAGGTCTCAATCTCCTACCTGTGTTTCCCAACTCTCAAGAGAAGTCTTTATAGTCGTTAGGTAATTCCCAAGAGGAACTGCTACCTAATAGAGGATGACTATACCACAACAAGCATTCACCGAAGTGAAAAGAGTTTACGATCACTTCCAAAAGGAATCTTCACGTATGCTTGATGCTTGCGGTTTTCGTCCTTAGACACCTCTATTTATAGCACTCAATAAGATAGGTTGCTTAGGAATAAAGCAACTAGTTTCTTGTCCCACAAGTCTAGGAAACCCTAACTTGCAAACCAAGTAAACAGAGATTTATCCCAATTGGAAATCTTTTAACATTTATCTGCCAAGTGTTTTATTAGCTCATAAACACTTCAAGATAGATATCCAATAGACCAGAGATAATCTTTATCTTATTGACACATTGAGAACCGTTAGATGGACCACAGAAGATATTTCGTGATAACCAAGTCCAACTAAGAGATAAAGGAGTCAGAGTTTAACCCGTGTGAAAATCCCAGAGAATATTCACCTTGGGCGGTTCGCAAACCGTCCATCTGAATCACGACCAAATGCATCGAATCTGAGGTTCACGTACTAGTACGCGTACAAATTGATACTTTGGAACTCAGGAAAATTCCGAGTCTAACCGTGTGTTTTTACCTGGAAAAACAATGCACCGTCTCTGGGTACTTTCGTAGTGCTCGAGATCAAAGTCGAACAAGACGAGCCTAAACCAAGTCAATGGCCGTTCACGTCTTGCTTCGGTCACAGAGAGGATAGAGGTTGATCTAGGGAGGGAAACAGCGAAGAAACTTGAGATCAGGTTGAGGATGTGTTTTGGGTGTAAGAGTTCAAGATCTCCGTCATGAAGGTGACTGGAAATCTCCAAGGCTAAAAGTGTGTTGGGTTGCTCAGGTGTGTTTGCTCTGAGGCTCTGGTTTATTCAGGTGTTCTGAATATCTGGTTGTTTCTGGAAAGATGTTCTGCCTTGGAAGATAGAGGAAGCCTCTATTTATAGTGTTGAACTCACCCTGATCTCTTGACAGAGAAGGTGGAAGTTGTGGAAGAGTGGGGGAATGGAGGACATGAGTTATTCTCGGTAACTGCTAGGATCGTGTAGATCATGTCCACTCAACGCCACTTTCTCGTAACTGTCCATCATCTCCATCAGTTTCTTTCAACTGCCGTAGACCGCCAGACCAATACCCCTAAAGTTATCCCCCCGTGTGATGTTTTGATGTCTCGAGTGATACACAGACATTGCGTAGTTGAGTTTGAGTAGAGTCTTATGACTAGGTGTTTTAGGTGTAAAACAATAAAGAGAATCTGAGGGGTAAAGTGTGAAGTGTGATGATGTAATAAAAGATTGTGATGAATTCGAGAGGTCAAGATCGAACAAGACTCGCCTAAACCAAGAAATGGCCGTTCGAGTATTGCTTCAGTTACAAGAAGAGGATATAGGGTTGGTTTAGGGAGGGAAGCAGAGAAAGATGAGATCAGAGAATT
>JAJJMA010059553.1:0-13627 GCA_023529015.1 Papaver nudicaule
ATGAAACTTTACTGTTGCAGTAATGGTGCACCTCATGCTCTCGGGATAACATAAGGACCTTCCCAAGTTGGTTCCAGCTTCTTGCATCCTTTCTTCTGCTGATACGGCGGCACTTCTCTTAATACCAAGTCGCCAGGCTGATATTCTCTTGGAACGACACGCTTGTTATATTCCCTAGCTAGACGCCGATGCTAATTTTCCATATGAGTTAGGGCAATAAGCCGTTGTTCTTCCAAATCGTCCAATTTTGCCAAGATTAAGTCCGTATTGAGGTTCTTCTCCCAAGCTTCGTGTTTTGTAGTTGGCAATATGACTTCTGACGGAAGTACCGCTTCCGCTCCAAATGTAAGTAAGAAAGGAGATGCCCCAGTTGCCTCTCTAACTGTTTTTCTAGGACCATAGAACATTATGAAGATGCTCACACCAGGCCTTCTTGTGTCCTTCAACTCTTTTTTTAAGTCTCATTCCTATTGTTTTGTTTGTTGCCTCTGCTTGCCCATTACTTTGAGGATAAATAGGAGTTGACTTTCCTAGCTTGACGCCGTATGTTGCTAACAAATTTTCAATGTTCTCGCCGACCAGTTCTTTTCCATTATCAGTACAAATTTCCGTCGGGACACCAAAACGACAGAATATATTTTCCCATATGAATGTAAACACTTCCTTTCCTGTTCTTTGCCTCAGTGCTTTGGCTTCACACCATTTAGTAAAATAATCAGTGGCCACAATGATGTATCTCCTTTGCCCTGATCCTGGAGTCAATGGCCCAATGATATCAATCCCCCATTTCGCAAAAGGCCATGGGCTCAACACCGAGTTTAAAGATACCGCTGGCGCTTTTATTCTCCTTGCGTACAGTTGACAGTTTTTACATCGTCTAGCATATTCTGCCGCGTCACCATTCATCCATAGCCAGTAATAGCCTTGCATTTTTACTTTTAAAGCCAATGCCCGTCCGCTGTGATTTCCGCAATCTCCCTCATGAATTTCTTTACACAGCGTCTTTCCTTCCTCCCTTGATACGCATCGTAATAGTGGCCCAGCAAATGATCTTCTGTATAATATACCATCTCTTAGCTCATAATTCCTCGACCTGCTTATAACCTTATGCGCTAAAATTTTGTTTCCTGGAGTAGTAAGATTGTCTAAGTAATATCTGATAGGGGTTCGCCAATCCGTTTCCGACGACTCCTCAATGTCTACTGCGAAGACCTCCTTCTGCTTTCTTTGATCTATTGACGACATCCTTATCCTTTCGATTGCAATTGCCGGTACCTCTGGATCCGCCATCATAGAAGAGATGAATGCCAGCGCATCAGCATGTCTGTTGTCATTCCTACATATATGCCTGAACTCGATGTCGACAATCTTATTAGCGTACTCTCTTGCTAATTGTAAGTATTTTTTTAGTGAGCTATCATGTGCTTCATATTTTCCTAGGATCTGTCGAATGACCAGCTGAGAATCACTGGTTAAACGAATGTTTCTGATACCCATCTCAATGATAAACCTCATAGCGTGAATTACCGCCTCGTACTCTGCTTCGTTGTTTGTAGCTGGAAACTCTACCCTGAGTGAATGAACTATCCTTGAACCCTTTGGCGAGATAAAAACTATACCAATTCCTTTGCCTTCTCTATTAGCTGAACCATCTACATATACCTCCCACTGGTTTGGATCTCTTTTTAGTAAGTCTGGAACTCCTTCCTCTGGATCTTCTTTCTCCATGAATGGGATGTCTTCGAGTTCTTCTTCTTCTTCTTCAATTGGAAAGTCTGCCAGAAAGTCGGCGATAACCTGAGACCTTTGAGCCGTCCTGATCTCGTATTTTACGCCAAACTGTTCTATCTGAGCATTCCATTTTGCAATACGTCCTGCTCTTTGAGAACTATGAAGTATGGCTTCAATGGGAGTTTTGGTGAGTACTGTTATAGGATGAGCGTGAAAATAAGGGCGCAGTCGACCATCAGCGAAAACCAGGGCTAAGATTAATTGCTCTATCTTAGTATAATTTTTCTCAGCGTGTTGCAATGTTCGACTGATGTAGTAGATCGGCGTCTCACCCCCTTTTGTTCGTACCAGCACTGCACTAACCGCCGATGATGTTGCTGCCAGATAGACCCTTAATTCTTCCCCATGTTCCGGCGGCTGAATAGCTGGTAGAGTAGCTAAGTACCTTTTTATTCCCTGGAAGGCAACTTCATGATTATCCGTCCAATTGAACTTTTCTCCTTTCTTCAGCATTTGGAAAAATAATTTGCACTTGTCAGAAAATCGAGATATAAATCTGTTAAGAGACGCTAATGTGCCATTTAGGCGCATAACGTCTTTTAGTGTTACCGGCGAAGGCATATCCAAGATGGCCTTGACTTTTGCTTGATCTGCCTCCACCCCACTTTTTGTGACAACATAACCCAAAAATTTTCCGGAGGTAACGCCGAACACACATTTTGCTGGGTTGATTTTTAATTTAGTTATTCGCATGTGATCAAAAATTTCTTTCAAGTCTTGCACGTGATTCTTCTTTTCCTTGCTCTTGACCAGCATATCATCAACGTATACCTCCATGGTTTTTCCTATCCATTTCTCAAACATATCTTGAGCCATTTTTTGGTATGTGGCACCAGCGTTCTTGAGACCAAACGACATTCTTGTGTAGCAAAATAAACCTTTAGTGGAGAAAAATGATGTGTGACGCTGATCTTCCTCTGCCAGCGGTATCTGGTTATACCCAGAGTAACCGTCCATAAAAGATAATAGTTCATGTCCAGAAGTGGCATCAACGGTCTGATCTATGCTTGGTAATGGAAAGTTGTTCTTTGGACATGCCTTGTACAAGTCGCTGAAGTCGATACAAATTCTTACTCCTTTATTCTTCTTAGGAACCACCACCATATTAGCTATCCATTCAGGATACTGAACTGGTCTAATGATTCCCGACACTCGCATCTTGTCAATCTCTGCTTCCACCGCCTCTTTGTATGCTGGTGCTAATTTCCTTATACGCTGCTTGAATGGCCGGACTTTTGGATCTATATCCAACTTATGACATGTGATTTCTGGATCAATACCGGGCATTTAATTCATACCCCAAGCAAAAACATCCACATATTCCTTTAGCAAGACTTCTAACTGCCGAGATTCTTCTTCGTTCAATAAGGTACCGATTTTTACTATCTTAGGAGTATCCTCCTCGCCTATGTTGATATCCCTTGTAGGTTCTACCGCTGTGAAATGCAACTCTGGTTCTCCCATAGGCGAAGGTTCTTTTGATTGCTATAAGGGCGCCACTGAAGAATTTTCTGTGGAACCGCCCTCCTTTACAGAAAGAACATATTTGTTAGGGTCGGCGATTACTTCACTTATTTCCTTGGCTTTGGCTAATTCTTTAGGCTGTTTCTTTTTCTCATTCGATCTTGTCTTTCGAGTTTCACGCATCTTGACATCTACTTCATTGCATGCTTTCGCCGTAGATGATGAATCACCAATGTACTCAGCCACCCCTTCTGGAGTTGGGAATCTCAACCGCTGATGATAAGTTGACGGTACTCCCTTGATGCTATGTAACCATGGTCTTCCAAGAATTGCTGCATACGGCGAGTCTACATCCACAACACAGAAAGTAGTATCCATAACCAAAGTCTTACATGTTATCACTTTCAACTTAACCTCTCCTTTAGGCTTAGATGCTATCCCATTAAATCCATAGATACTGTATGTGGAAGGAACTAAAGGTTCCACCGGTTCTCAATTGGTTGGACTTCCATCGGCGGTGCTGGAGGTAGTTCTAAAAAATCTTGAAATCTTCCCATACGAATGAATCTGTGCACCTCCCTCTGGACACCTGTGCAGTTCTCAGTTGAATGGCCATGAAATTGATGGTACTGACAATACTGATCGGTGTTTAGAACGGGGTGCAAGGGATTTCCTCTGTTAAAATGATAGCGGATTTCGTTCCTTGACCCCGAACTTTCAATTTGCCCCCATGCATCAGTATATGTAACACGAAGTTTTGGTAATGTGGCGTCTTGGAAATCTGGGTATCCTGGCGTTCTGTCGCCGAATCTTCGATTGTCATTGTTGAACCTTCTATCGCCATTTCCTTGCCGCCGATTATCATAGCCTCCTCTATTGTCGTTGTAGTTTCTTCTGTCATTGTTGGCGTATCTACCGCTGTTATCGTAACTTCTCCTGTTATCTTGATCGTTTCTCCCAGCATAAGTATCTCTTTTCCCTTGGCTCCACTGCTGAGTGTTGTTCTGGTGATACCATTGTTGCTCCTGTGACTGCTGATGGGGAACTATTGCCGCCGGAGGTTTTACCGCCGCTGCTTCCAATTTTCTTGTCTTTTCTTGCTCTTCTGGCGACAAACTGTTAATAGAATTAGCCTGCCTTACCCTTTCTTTCTTCTGGCGCTCTTCTTCCTCTTGTATTTCTTCATATGACAACCATTCGTTTTGTCTAGCTCTCAATTCTCCCATATCTGCCGCTGGGGTCCAATACAAGGATTGGAACATTTTATCACTTGTCTCCATTGAACTAGTGAACGCCCGCATTTTCTCTTTGTCGGAAACCGCCAATCCTACCTCACTACAAAGTTTTCTCCATCTCATGATATGACTTCTACACGTTTCCATAGGTCTTTTCTTATTGTTAAACAACTTTTCTACCCCTGGGCGTACTCTCTTGTTTTGAATATAATTTGCTATGAATATTTCTTCCAATTCGGCGAATGTCTTAATTGATTTTGTCTCCAAACTGCTAAACCACGCCGACGCTTCCTCCTTGAGAGAGGCAGCAAAAGACATGCACATTATTGGGTCTGAGCCAGTCCATGCCGTTAGATCTCTCATGTAGCATTGTAAGTGCTGAGAGGGATCTCCTGTACCGTCAAAGATAGATGAGAAAGTTGGTATAGAGAATCTCTTAGATACATACCCCTGAGTGATCTCATCTACAAACGGCGTCTTCTTTGCCTCAGAGATGGCCTTCTTCAGTTTGTCATCCTTTGATTGGCCTGTAACTTCTTCCAATTTTCTTTTCATACGGCGTAATTGCCTTGCCACATCTTCATTTATATTAGTCATCTTGCCAGAGTCGGCGAAACTTTCCTCATTATACCTAGATTTTTCAGTCCTCCTGTTTCCCTCCTCTTTTTTCACTGTGGACGTTGCTACCTCTGGCATTTTAGATCTATTCTTCTCAGTATTATGGATTGTACGAGTTGAGCGACTTCTGCTTCGACTCTCCATTAGCTGCCTGTGTTGTTCTGCCAGTTGTAAATTACTTTGTAGGATAATGTCCATCTGCCTTTGCATTTGTAACTGCATCTGTGCCTGATTGATAGTACTCTGCTCGAAGAACTTCTTCAACATTTCTTCAGCAGCGCTGGTGGACCCGGCTTTTCCTTCTGATACTGCTATCGGTACTGCTGCTGATGTTCCCGCAAATGCCGCCATCTTACTACTGCCTGCTACCTCCCTTGAAGTGTTCCCGTTTGCCTTATGACCCTTGTCAGCTGCCCCTGATAGTAAACCATTGGTATTGGGACTACCGCCTACAACCCTTGATAACCCGTCAACTGCATGAGAAGTGTCGCCGGGAATTGCTTGTTCCTTGATAGTACCATTACTGGCGGCTTTTCCTTTGCTTTGAATGGTGGTCTCTACTTCTTCTTCCCCTTCTGGTATCCCCTCCAAATGAGTTATATCTTCTATGAAGACATTATCCATGGCCGTTGATTGTTGTTGCGACGCCGTTGTTTGCCTCGCTGTTGTCTGCTGTTGTTCTACCGCTGACGTTGTTGGTTGTTGATGCTGTGCCGGTGACTGTGAAGTTGTTGTCTGCTGACATGCATTGCCGCCAATAAGAAATCATGTGCAAAGCCTGGCAGTGGTACCGCTGAACTCCTCAAGTTATGCCGATTAGGAAGGGGTACTGATTGAGCGGATAAGGGAAACTTAGAAGACTTGCTTGTTGACGCCGTACCTCCTTTTCGCCCAGTCGTCATTTGGTATCCTGTGTAGAAAACAACAAAAGCACTTCCTGACAGTATTAAGCTAGCTTGACTGTTAGAAAATGTCAATTTTGTTAGTGGAGGCGGTTGAGCAGTTTCTGATAAAGTAGAAAACAGACAAAATAGCTCAGAACCATGGCAGCACTGTTTGCAGGGTGTGACCTAATCTTGTCGGCCGTCAAAAGAGAAACCCTAAGTTATGAAACCCTAAAAACACCAAAGTTTGACAACTTTTTTCATATTATGAATCAAACTTTGTACGGTACTCCATTTTTGTTACTGACTCTTCCAAAAAAAAAAATTTAACCCAAGAATCGTACTATGACATGTAAAATAAAGGAAACCAATATTAAGTCTAGCTATCAAGACGTTAATTGCCAAGAATCACATCTAACATATGAATCCTGTCATCATCCTAAACCCATAATAACATATGCAAGCTTAATTAGAGAGAAAAGGGTTGGGTAACGACGAAACATAAAATCTTTTGTGACACCACATCTAAACACAACTATTAACACACTAATGAAAAACAACCATCTTGTTTTTATAAGTCAAGCAGGAAAAAACCTTGTTATGTCGTTGCAAATGAGAGGAGAAACATCTAACACTATTGTTAACACACTAATGACGCCCAACATATCCTAAAAAACAAAGATTTTTCAATGGTTTTATAAAGGCTGACGGCAGTAATTCATTCAAAAGACTTCTGTAAGGGAAAAGTTTTGAAGATTTATAAGTATACTTATGGTTAATATCTATCAGCAGTATATTTACTATTAAGAACAATATTAGTGCTGAAAACCAACTTTATTTTTGAAAACCAAGAAGATAGAAACATAAAGTATTTCCTAAAACAAATGCTTTTTGTGGTTTAGCACCCTTAATCAACAGTGAACGTGCTCAAAGACTTCTATAAAAGGAAGGTTTTAATAGCAAACACACTCAACAGCACAACTAATACCAAAAACCTCATCACCATGAAGAATAACTTAAAGTTTTGGTACGAGAAGAAATTTTTTTAGAAAACACAAGTTCAGACCTCTTCTAGCGCCAAAATGTAGTTGGTAAAATCCCCATGGTAGAGATTTTACCAATACACCCATGATTAAAGACCATAAACACGATGTAATAAGCATACATAAGATATACCGCTATTAGTTTATCCATCAGCATTAGAGCATAAACTCAAGACAGAACTAAGAGTAGAAACAACAAGTAAAACATAGTAAATGAGTAAGCCAAAACCCTCATGTATAGGTTAACATTAATGGAATCCTTGCATCTCACCTTGCAAAGGATAATCACTCTACAGCAATCTCAAGATCTTACCCTAAGTTTGAGCTAAGGAGAAGAAGATATTCCTCTCTGTAAATCAAACCCTAGCAATCACTTTTCCAACCCCCTATTTTGTGGTGATACATGGCCTTATATAGGCATTATTTACATAGTGGAATACAGCTAATAGATACAAAATATTTCTGACATTATTTGTCCCTTTTCTTCAATACCGCCGTCTTTCTTTAGCACCTCAGCGCCTTTTCTCTTTATCTTCAGCGTCTTTCATACTAAACTGGATAAGGTCGATGACGTGCTTCGGTCGCTGTCTTGAAACATGCCGCTGTTCCCAAACTTCACCTAGCGCTTTCTTCCCGCAGGTAATAACCGCTGAAGGATGCCGCTGTCACAATTCTATGCTTCTTATGAATCCCTTTTAATGCAGAATCTTCTCTTAAGCGCCCTAAGTTGGCTTAAGGCATTTTCCACACTCACATTTGGAGAAGACTGTAATTACTGTGGCTTCTTGTTACATAGCATTCCATTCACTTCTAGCGACCTCTCATCAATAAATGACACTCTGCGATTATTTTTGGTAATGAGTCTTATCACACTGATTTGGGTAGCGTGTTTAGTATTACTATCTATTTGGTGGCTAAGGTTGAAAGAGATAGGGAGTAGTATCATCTCCCTAGATAGTGACCAAACTAAGCTCAGGACTGAAGTTGTGACAGCAGACATTAAGGAAATACGTCCACATATGGAATTAAGTACATTTAAGATGAAGCTAATTATAAGTTATAAAAAAAACTTATTTATATGACTGAAACTCCAAATTCTTATGATTTTAAACAAAGCCTTTACCTTTAATGCCTCCCACTATACAACTACCATGGCTTACTCAGGGCTTTGCTGATCAGTAACGTCATGAAAATCCATGTTTCATGGGAGAAATGCGAATTATAAATGAGATTGCAGAAAATATAACACACTAACAAAGATTCTGGCATCCATTTTGATTGTAGTTTTGTGTTTTCTCAGTATTGTAAACTTGTCTGTGTCGGTGAATAACATCATCAGATTTGAAAAATATACTAACATCTTGTTTTCTTATCCATTTATATCAAGCTTACAAAATTAAACTCAGGCCATAGTTATTGGTGTTCTTTTGGACCCCTTAGTATATAAGATAAGTTAAGCAGTGAGTTTTGTCAGTTTGTCATTTAAAAGTTTAAGAGTGGCACAATAAGTTGCCAAATAAGTAAATCATGGCACCCTCTCTTTTGGTTGTCCCTCTAAGCATGTATGACACTGAATTGGATGCTTCATAGGTTGCAGAAAACCTGAATGAATGTGATACAGTACCGCATATAGTCTAGTTAAACTCTTTTACTTTTATTAGTCTTGTTAAGTATTTCTATTCTATTTTTAGTCCCACATCGTTAAGAAGGTTTTGAGTCGTTTAGTTAAGTCTCTATATAAAGACTTTAGTCCCACATCGCTAAGATGGTTATGAGTTGTTTAGATAAGTCTGTATATCAAGAACGAGTATTGTTCTATTAGAGACACAATATCATTAATCAAAAATTATCATCAAAACTCTTGTATATCGATATTCTTTTCCTCTGTTCTAAACCCTATTCTTCTAATCTTCTTTATCCTTTCGTCTATTGTCCCTATTGCAATCTCCGTATTGCCTTCATTTCTACAAGTGCTACATTAGTTGGTATTCCCCGACTTGTATTTTAGATTCTTATCTAAAATCGTTCTTGGTAAGCTTCCGCAACCCTAGTTTTTATTAATTTTTTTAAAATTTCGTTTTATAAAAAAAAATTGTTTTTATTATATTCTGAGAAAAAAAGAAGAAAAAAACTAGTTTTTATTTTATTCCGCAATACTCTACATTCTTTATCAAACCCTACCTCTGTTCGGTTCAATGGATGTCAATACTCTCAATGGCAAGATTGATGCTCATATTACAAAGTTGTCAGAAGATTTATCGAAGGATTTTGACAGCAGACTTACAGACATTAAATCCGAGTTTAAAAAAAAACTCTAGATGATAAGCTAGGTAAGCTGTTCAAGTTTCTTAAGATTCCAGAAGAGGATGTTCTTGAAGAAGATATGTATAAAGAGAAGAAGGAAGATAAAGAAAAATATAGAAAGAACTCTTTTGTGCTCGATACCTCTATTCCTGTCGATATCAATCTTACTAGAGTTGAAGAAGAAGCGAATGCACGAGAGTTTTATTGTAAACAGAAAGAAGGAATCATCAGTTTTTACTATTGACAGTGATGATGATGATATCTTAGAAGAAGAACAAGAGAAGTGATGGGTTGAAGATAGATGTTTAAAGACTGCTCAAAGCCCTTATGTAACTTTACCTGAGTACAAGTTGAAGGCAGACATCCCAAATTTTTCTAGAAACTTCAAAATTGAGGAGTTAATGAATTGGTTTTATGATGTTGAAGCTTTCTCCGAGTTAATGGATGTACCTGATGATTCAAAGGTGAAACTTGTTGCGTATAAACTCAAAGGAGAAGCTGCTGCATGGTGTGAAAATTTATGTGAATATCGTATTATGTATGATAAACCTAAGATACATACTTGGGAACGTATGCGTAACTTGATTAGAGACAAGTTACTACCAAGGGATTATCGACAACAACTTTTTGTGAAGCTTCAAAATATTGATCAAGGAGCTAGGTTAGTTGAAGATTATGTAGCTGATTTTTACAATTTTATAGCTCGTAATCAACTTCAAGAATCAGAAGAGCAACTGGTTGCTAGGTTTATTGAAGGATTGAACAAACTTATACAACATGGTATGACACAATCTGTGTTTACCGTGGTTGAAGCTATTCAACAAGCTATCAAGGTAGAAAGACGTCTTTTTCTTTCAGCAAAGCCTCCTCAACCTAGGCAATACAACCGATATCAAGGTACTTTTTGACCTTCAGCTTCTGCTCACAATTATCAAAGTGAAAATACTTTTCAAGAAGATTCTGGTTATGCTTCTTCTCGTCAGTATCAATCTTCACCAAGTCTTACTCCCTCTCAAACACCACTTCCAAAAACAAGTATTCATATACTACCTACACTTGTGGATGTTCAACCAATTATACCTCAACCCGTTGTTGTTAACCGTGCTTCTAATAGACGTTTTATGCCTAAAAATCCACCTCCTTTTCCACCACAAAACAACAAACCAAACCCTTATGCTAGGTATAGAGGATAGAAGTGTAATAGATGTCAACAGTTTGGTCATTCTTCAACAGTTTGGGGGGAATTGAACCATTGAACTTATTTAATCTTAATAAAATGAACCGAATCGGACCACCGAAAGTTGGTATATTACCTTCGAAATTGTTGTTTTTCAAATTGAGTATTTGCAAGGCTCTTCTAAACATATACAAACATAAGTTGAACCCGAAAGTTCATAATGCGATAAAGAACGTAAGTAGCCTTAGCTAGCCTTTCCTTGGTCACAATCGAGATTTCACCACCGAGTTTATTGTGCGATAACTCGATAATATAAGAATTTTGAGGAAATGACATTGAACAATAAAGGTTCTTCCTCGAGATATTCACATAAACTTTTGTGTGGATTTAAAGAGACAAGAAGGTACAACTCCACTTAGATTGTTATTGGTAAACACAATTCAGTGCGTATCCTTGAAGATTGCATGATCGCAACTGTAACCTCTTAAGTGGAAACTTAGTAGACAAAAGTGGATATTGATCTAATTCTCCAGTTTACCTGTTTGAGCTAATATTTAGTTTGGTTAAGTTTATTTCATTGATTAGAAAAGTCAGCGAGACAATGCCTCTGATATAGTTATGAGAAACATCGAAGTGGGAAAGATTTTTCATTTGGGATTAGTCATCTGGTTTTGTTGTGGGTTTTAATGTTTTTTATGAATCTAAAGAGTTGGAAATCTTTTTCACTAAAAGAACTCCATCTTTAGTGGTATCATCAATAAAATCATCAACAACAACAACAGATACCAAGACATCAACTTCAATCACAATGACTCCGATTCAGCCTTTATCACACCGATTCTACCCGATCCAGTATACCCTTTACATTTTGTTAAACCCCTTCGAGAAATGGTTGTATCATTTGATGATCCCTGCAATTATATAATTTGCAACTCTGTGTAATTTGTTTTTGTTTCATATAAAACATATACGACTTAGGATATCAATGGATGTTCGAAAACTCCTAAATTCGTTCGAATTCACATTCGAAATATAGGATATTATCCGAAATTTAAAATCAGATTCGGATATCCGATTTTTTTATCCGAAAATGTAATTATTCGAATACGAATTCGGATATTGAGGTATCCTCATCCGAATTAATTTTTATTTAAAATATTATACATGAATATGTATATTTTACTACTAATGCATATTTATGTATTTTTTTTTCAAATATTTAAGTAATACTCCATATAAAATCATTTAAAAATATCTTTATATTGATTTTTCTTTATTATCTAGTATTAATAAAAAATACGAACTATTTGTTGTTTTTATTATCTTGATCGGATGTAATCCGAATACGAGTTCGAAGTCGAAGATATACTATATCTGTTCGGATTTCGAATCGGATTCGGATGTTGTTTAGAATTTTCGGATTCGAAAACGAATAGTGCATTTTTTGCATCTGAACGCATCCGTTGACACCCTTATATACGCCAATTTAACCTAGTCTTGGTACATGGTTCTTTGAGTTCTAGAACGGTAGAATTAGATTCAAAGTTGATTCCTGTAAGCAGTAGTTGAGGAGTAGAACTTGTGATAACGATGATGTATTGATCTGTGAAGTTTCAGTAAATGATATGAGCTGTAATGACTCTTGTAAAGATCCCGATAATAATTCAGATGCATTAATGAGTAGTTGAGGCTTTCCATTTTTGCAAAAAAAAAAACAGTCAAAAAATCCTGTAAAATTTCTCCTGTGTCACCTTTAGGAATGCGTTCGAAACGTGTTTCTAGGAAATTACGTAACCATTTCTTTGTTTGTTTATCGCCTTCAATATTTGATCTTTGTTTAAATCCTTTTAATCTTTTGGGAGCTTATTGCACACTCAATAAGTAGCCAGTTGCATTTATAAATGCATGATGTGCATTACCATAGAAAGTGGGCAAGCACAACATTGTCACTTGATCTACTCAATACGATTTAGTCATTTAAACAATAATAGGAGTACTTAATGAAGGCCTCACAATGAAAGTTGTACAAAGCTCGAATATTAGAGCTCGCGGCCCCACCACATCGTTTCTCCACCAATCGCCGGTACTTTCGATTCTTAAGGTGCGAGTCACCCTCACCCAAAATATATCTATCTATTGTGTCCGGAATGGTCTTTTCGCCCCCTCTTTCGGGGCTATCTTGGTCTTTTCGCTTGAGTTTAGATTTTGATTTTATTCCTTCGACCTCTTTTCCTCTCCGTCTCTTTCTTTCCTTTTTTCTTCCCGACAGCTTCTCTTCTTCTTCTTCTCCTCTCTTTTTCTAAAACCTAGAGCTCTGCCGCGACATTTTTTCCTATCTAATCAGCTTTTCCATTGATTTTGCAGGTGGGAGCTGATCAACCAAGCTTAGAATCGATGAGCCAAATATTTCTTGCCCACTTTGGCACTTTTACTGAAAATTGAATTAAGCTAGGTTTTTTTTTTTTTTTGGTAATTCGCGGCCGTCCGATGGCGTATTTGTCGGCACCGTCAGCACTTCTTCTTCTTCTCCTCTCTTCTTCGAAAAAAATTAGAACTCTGCTGCAAAGCGGAATCATAAAGAGTTTGTTTGGGTTTTGTTCTATCTGATTTAGGTTTTTCTCACGGCTTCTCACGGTTTGCTGTAAATTAGGGTTCATCGATTTTGTAGATTAGGATAGATTGATTATGAAATTATAGGAATGCTGATTAGGGGTTTAAGTGGTTAGGGTTTAATCAAACAATAACTCAAATTACCAGACAAAATTCTTATGGATATCTTTATCTCTCAAGGTTTTCGATTTTTTGATTTCAGAGGCAAACATATAGAAACCATAGAATTACATTATTTACAAAAAAAAAAAAAAGGAATTTTTTTTCACAGAGAACAATGAAGAAAAACAATAATAGAAGACAAGCATTCTCAAGGTAAGCATAAGATCTGGATTATACGAATTCTGTTTTGGGTCTGGGTTTTTTGATTTAAAGATTTTGGGTTATCATCTGCTAATCACTTTGTTTCAGTAATTTAACAATTATCACTTTTTTTTTTATAGAATTATGATTTAAATTTCACAATTATATCTGATTTATATTTCAGAGGAGGAGGAGGAG
>JAJJMA010059566.1:0-16212 GCA_023529015.1 Papaver nudicaule
TTTCTCTTTCCCCTCATTTCTCTCTCTTTCTCTCCGCACCACCATTACCAGAAAGAGACCATATGTATTTCTTCATCTATTTATGATTTACTCTTTTTGGCAAACCCTAACTTAACAATGGCATCATCATCAGCTAAAACAACACAAACACTTACAGAAGCACAAGGGATTGAAATCATTTCCTATGTTGGTAAAAAACTTTCACAAAAATCTCGTCTCAACAAAGATTCCATCGTCAAATTACTCAGAGTAAGACTCCTTTACTTCTTTTTAAATCTTTAGCTGTATAAAGATTCTTTTCTCAATTTTTCTTTTCTCTTTGGTGGAAACTTACTTTGCTAGAATTTTTCAAGGGTTTTTAGGGTTTTTGAGTTGAGTATTCGGTGGATTGGAGACTTTATATGAACTGAGTTTGGATTCTCTCTACCCTGATTCGGTTACTGTAGGGTTTAACCATTTAGGGAAAATGAGTTATAAACCCTTTATTAGCTTTCTATCGTGGACTTTGATGGTCACCTTTACTGTCTAGTGTAAAGAAATACTGTCAAGCCACTTTGGTGTAGAGAGTTTGAGTGTTGTTTGCTTAATACATTATGGTTAGTATATTGCTAACTTTGTTGCGGGATTTGTCAACTCCATCGATAGTGAGGATGATATTGTAACTTGAAGACCTTAGGTAGTGCATGGATATGAGTATCTGGAAGTGGAGTAATCAGTTAAAGGTCTCAACGCGGACAGTGAACACTGCGGGATCTATGCTAGGACATGAAAGAAGTTGAACATGTTTGGTCTCTATTGACATTTTGACTTTTAGTTAGCTTCACTTCTGTTTCCTTAATATTTGCATAAAATTGTTGCTGGGTTTGGTTTAAGTTTTGTTTAAGTTCCAATGCTTGAATTTGTTCATATGGTTGCCGATATTTGTTTTTCTCTGTTCGTAATTTATTTGGTAATCAGCGTAGCATTTCTGTGCTGTCTTCTTCACAAATTTTTTTTAATATTATTTTCACAAGTGAATATTCGGTTCTCGACTTTATGTTTAGCCACACCCAAATATATGTTATCACTGGATCTTAATACATTAATTGAAATAGATCTACATAATTATTATATATTTCTTTGTAAAATCACAATTATAATTGAAAGTTACAGATGTCGGTGGCACAAACAAATGTAAACATACCCTGTATGGCTATGCATGTTTGTTTGGTGTGTTCGCCAGTGTGTTTAAGACAGGATGGATCCCATATCCATGACAGTGCTGCATTGTGTCTAGTTCTAATATTCTTGGTTCTTAAGGGACTGGAATTAGCGTCGTCAATTTTTTGTCAGCTAACATTTCATACTGTTGAGTTATGAATTCTTTTGTTTGTTTTATTAAGTTTGCGTGATTGTGAGGTCGATCTTTGTTTGTTTTAGATTTCATTATCTTGTTAGTAGCGTAGCAGTGCTTTTATAGTGTTCGGCAGTGCTTAATATCTTACATTCTACTCTGCAGGAAGCTGAAAAAGCTTTTCACACATTAAATCAGTCTGAATCACTGCAGTCTGCAATAGAACCCTTAAGTGCTTCTCTTGTTCAGCCTAACCTGCTTCATCATACAGATAAAGATGTTAAAGTTTTGGTGGCTGGCTGTTTCTGTCAAATAATGCGGGTCCTGGCACCAGCTCCACCTTACAGTGATGAAGTATTAAGGGTAACATGCTTATATCTTTATAGAGTTATGTTGCCATAACTTCTAGTATTGTTTTGTCACAAATTTCTGTATCCCTCAAATATTCTGCTTCTGATTGCAGGACATATTTAATCTTATAGTCAGTATGTTTGCGGAGCTAGCTGATACAACAAGTCCCTATTTCTCAAAAAGAGTTGAGATATTGGAGACTGTAGCGAGGCTCAAATGTTGTCTTCTCATGCTTGACATTGGCTGCAACAACCTGGTCGTGGAGATGTTCACTGTGTTTTTCGCTGCTGTGAGGTATCACCATCCACTAATTCTTTCAGGACCAAAGATCAGTACTATAACTCTTCATTGTTGTCTTTTTCCTGATAGTGTTTTTCGATCTTCCTCTGACATTGATAATCTGGATCTCTCCTACCACTACAGCTACTCCAGAGAATTTCCGCATCAGTCATTTACTTCTCACTCTCATGTTTCATTTATGACTAGGGCCTTTTGTAGTAATTAGATGAAGCAACGGTAGCAAGGGGCTATGATATTAAGATACGGTCTAGAAGGCGTAGTCTTATTATTCTACTAGAATGATTGGCATTAGCTTGTGCTGCATATATAACCAACCATGCATAGACTTCCCATTATCCTAGCAAAGGTTTACCCTAGTCAAAGCACTATCATCAGTATTTTGATTACCAGGACCTGAGCGAGGGTTTTACTATTCAAATTTGTTTCAAATATCCTCTGTACATTTTGAAATACTGAAGCTTATTCTTATTTCTTTTGCCACAGCTTACCTTCAGATTTATGAAAACGCATGGAGTTCTGTTGAACTTATGTTTTTCGTATACATTAGATACATGCTATTATGTGATACTTGCTGTTATCTATTGCGCATCTACCCGTCTACTAACAGTCCTGCATTGTGTATTAAATTATTGGCAATGTGGTGTCAGTATAGATTCTTATTGTTCACTCTAGAAACTTGGGCTTTAGAGAAAGCATTAGCAAATGGATCTTCCTCTATCAGTGTCTAAATCTGCTCCGTTTTTTTATATACCAGCTCTTAGTATTTAGTAGGTTAACAAGCTCCTGTACTTTCACCTAATAAATATATTCAAGCGAAACTTCAACAATTGTATTATTCATGCTGCTTACAGAGAGCAGCATCAACAGAGCTTGAAGCGGTCTATGTTGTCTATAATGAGTCTTATCATAGAGGACCTGGACGAGAGGGTTCCTCAACCTCTGCTAGACGTGATTTTGCAGAATCTTCTGAAGGCCGAGGAGGTATCATTGTAGTCTGTATTTTCTGTTTCATCTTTGATTAAAAAATTATGAGCTTTCTATACTCCTGTGGGATATGAAACTGAAAACACATTTTCCCATGGTTTCTGGTGTAGAAGTCCACTATTGTGTCATACTTCGAATTGTGAAGGCGTACTTTTTCTTACCTTGCATCCATTACATTGGAATGTAGATTATCAAATCTGATCAAGTTTATGAGCATCCGAAGATTCCAAACTCATTATAGGAAATTAAAATATATGCTAAAAAGTATAGTTCTTTCGTGCTACTTTGCAAGTTACTCTATAATTTTAGTTCTTTATTTGCAGGATGCTTCCCATGCTTCTTATGAGCTTGCTGTTGATGTCGTTAGGCAATGCACTGTAAAGCTCGAGCCCCTCATCAATCGATTTTTGTCATCTTGCTTCTCAGAGAGCGATGAAGAAGGGAGTGACCTCAAAGATTTTTATCACGAAATTATATTTGAAGTTTACAAGTGCGATAAACAGTTGCTCCTTGCTGTCATTCCACGCTTGACAGATGAATTACTGGTATTTTTGTCACACTCTCTTTCGCTTGACATTTAATACCGTGGATTTTTCTTGCTTCTTATGTCAACCATATTTTTAGAGCGCATGTTTTTGTAGCGTTACCAATTGGTATTTAGTAACTGATTTCATTGCCAGGCTGATCAAGTGGATGTCCGGATTAAAGCTGTTAAATTACTTGGAAAGCTTTTTGTTGTATCTAGAGGTGATATTGCAAGCGATTACACACAACTCTTTTTGGAGTTCTTCAGAAGATTCTCTGACAAATCTGTGGAAGTTAGGGTTACTGCTTTACAATGTGCCACAGCTTGCTGCCTGTCCAACCCGGATAAGTCAGTGAACTTTCTTGGTATGCTATTTAGCAGCTAAGTTAGTATATATTGTGAAATGTTATCTTGTCAGTTTAACCTACTTTTTCAAGTCTGTAGTTGACATGTGTCTTTTGCAGATTCTATTAAAGGAAGACTCTTGGATTTTGATGATAAAGTGAGAACACAAGCTGTGATCACGATTTGTGATTTGTTCAAGTCCAATCTGGAATGTGTACCTCAATCATCTGAACTGATATTGAAGGTTACTGATCGTCTTCGAGACAAGAAGGTGAGGTTTGTTTGAAAGAGAATTTTTATCAACTTATGATATCATGCTGAGCTTAAGGTGTTCTTTCTTCTTGTTAGGTATCTGTTAGGAAAAATGCCATGCGGAAGTTGCTGGAACTTTATCGGAATTACTGTACTAAATGTTCTGAGCATGTCAATGAAGAACTTGCTAACCACTTTGAGCAGATTCCATGTAGAATATTGATGCTCTGCTATGATAAAGATTGCAAGGAGTTCAGGTCTGGTTATGAACACTTTTATTTTGTAGTTCCTGCTGAAAGGTAGTGGGACTTGATAATATTTATGGATTTTTTTAGGCCCCATATTATGGAACTTGTGCTTGCTGATGATCTTTTCCCACCCACTCTTTCTGTTGAAGAGAGAACGAAGCATTGGATTTATATGTTCTCACTTTTCACAGTCGCTCATACGAAGGCTATAAATACCATTTTATCTCAGAAATGGAGGTAATGGCTCTGTACTGCTTCTGTGGTTATTAAATTCCTTTGTTCGTTTATGATATTTTGTCTTTTTTTCCTCAGGTTTCAGACCGAGATGCAATCATATTTGGCTTTTCGAAAAAAAGAAAAGGTATGGTCTTGGAGTAACAAACTGGAAGTGCATAGTGAGCAGAGATATGTCTAATAATCTATATAATTTATGTACTCCCTCCCCATGACAATAATTTGTTCAACTTGCTATTGCAAATCATTTAAACTTATTCCGTCCTTTATTTACCTTTACCAATATCTCTCACCAAACCTTTTGTTCCGGTGTCCACATTCTCAAAGGCTGATATTGCTCTAGTTTTCGTTGCACTTGATCAATCCATCTCAAGCCTCAAGCCATGTGTGCTTAATTTTATAGTACCACTGGATCTACTTTGATCTATATATGATTCCGTGAGCTGAGTCGTTCGCTTAAACACATTCCTTCTTTCTTCTTCACATTCTACCCATTTGTGACATGATACCGAGGCTCATCTTCGATGTATAACGTATTAATAGTTCTAGGGCCCACATCTTCTATCCATATGGATAGTCGACCTTTGGAATTATAAACACACTCACATTGGTGTCACTAATCTGCTTAAGTTCAACAAATGTAACCTTACGAGCAATGTCCACTATATGTTCAGTATTTGTTGTTTTGTCTTTGGCATATTATACTACGTTGGTTTGCCGGCTATGGCTACAACTTGTTTTCTGATACGTGTGGAGTTACCGCAGGAGACTAGTATAGAAGATTCGCAGCGGAGAACCAAAAGCTCATTCGTGAAGCTGTCAGCATCATTTGCTGATCCTACAAAAGCTGAAGAGTGTTTTCAAAAGTTGAACCAAATGAAAGACAACGGCATCTTTAAGGATTTGGCACAGCTGTTGGATGGGAAGACAAATTTTCTAACATCATATAACATTAGAGTAAGTAATCTTTTATGATTATCTGCATTAGTTACTGAAAAACTGGACAAGTTGTTTTTTATCCTGAATGATGAATGCTATGTTATAGATTTCAACTTTATTATTTAATTTGAATTAATAAAATTACCCACTATTGTTGGCTCCTAATGAGGATGAAAGAAGGGCAGTAAGATGTGGTCGATTGTAGGACTGGCAATCTCAGTAGTTCCAGTGGAGAATTTATGAGATACTAGGAGCCCATGCTTGCTTTGTCAAGTATTTGGCTATGTGAAAGTGTTCATTGTGCAATCAAATTCTTAGGCTGAACAAAGTTCAGATATATTCCAGTACTAGGTGCAGCATCCCCAGCCATCAAGATAGAAACTATTGGTTAGCGTCTTGGATAAAGAAGTTGTTCTGGGGCCATCCACATCTAAAATAGGAATTATGATGCCCTGGTAACCAAATTGAGATCTTTTGAAAGTGAATACAGCGTTGGCAAAAGTTTATGCATGTAAAAATGGGGATTGGTATCCTTATCCTACTCTGCTCCGAATATAGCAGCTTTTCTGGTTTGTCAAATCTCAAATGCTCTTCGTTTTTCGAACCAATCCTTGTTCCTTGCATGATAATTGCGCTAACAGATACAAAGTATAATGTATACATGTGTGCGTTTTGCAGAGTGCTGGAATTCAATTATTCTATGCAAACCAATTTTCTTTTCTTTCTCTCTTTAATTTCTTTCAATTCTGCTAACACTTACTTTGTTCTTCAGGACACTTTCCTTAAAAGAGTTGGCCACAAGCACCCGCTCTATGAGTTCTTGCGAATACTGTCTGCAAAATGCTCATTTAATCTATTTGGTTCAGAGCACGTGTTCTGCATATTATCAGATCTTTCCGAGAAACATGTGGAAAGGAAGAATTTTGGTGCAGATCTTCCTGAGAAACATGTGGAAGGGAAGAAAAAATTCCTTACATCTTCCATTAATCTTCTAACGGTAAGAACCCTTGACTGGGCGATGAACAATCAAGATAATGCACATAATTCTTAGTTTAGCCTGTAGCCCATTGATGTCATGCATCTGCAGTGTGCTAGTTCAGTTTCATTATCTGGCAGCCATTCTATATATAAGTAACTATTGTGAATTTCATGCTAGTATTTGTAATCTCTTTGACCAAGTATGGAAGTGTGTCGTAATGTATATGCACTAAGTGTAACCCGGAGCATTTGGTATGGCTCATATCTCAACCTCATTTGTCCGCTGGTCAGGCGATAGTTATCATTGGAATTTGCATCAGGTGATTGCAGATTTGCAATCACAAAAACAATCCTCATCTAATATATAGATGTAGAGAGATCAAAAATAAGATATATTTTAAGATATCTACTTTTTAGGGTTTCATAGCATCATTGTTAAAGTTGGTAGTGCTTCCAACTGGGATCAGCAATCCAGTAATCCACCTTTATCTTTGGCCTTCACGCCATCCTTTTCAACTTATGCTCACAACTATACAACTCATAATCTTACAATAAGCTAGTCTGGAGATTTTTTTTTTTGTTGTCTTGTGTTTAGGCCTTCAACAAGCAATTTCTAGAACATAGACATGCGAAGTATTCCAGGATCAACATTTTTCTCTAACTGTTAATTTTTGAAGACTATGTCACATTTTTTATCCATTGGCTTTTTTCAAAATTGTTATTTGAATGTGGAAAAGTTTCTTCACGTCTATGCAACATTACTTGTGTGGGTTACTTCTTAAGCAAACTAATAGGTTGATTAAGGTTTCTTGCGTGAACACCAATACTTCGGCTTGGATATTAGGTTTAATCTTGTGAGGTTGTCAAAGTTGCTACAGTTAAAGCCACATTGTATGTGATTTTTCTATCTCCTGTGCGTCAGGACTGATCATTTTATATTATGGATTTTTATGGTGCTCTCAAAAGTTCATATAGTTTGTTGCAAACTTGTGCCTCAGCCAAGTAACACATTGTTCAACTAGCAAAGTCGTTACTAACTCTACTTTCAATTACTTGAACTAGACCATTACAAATGTTTTCCCCTCGCTGCTACAAGGATCTGAAGAGCTGTTGAAAAAGCTGTTGTTGGAGGAAGATAATCCTTTTTGTGATAAACTGCTGCAGATCTTGTCAAAAGCAGGATCTTACATCTGCATGCCACTAAGGTACTTGTTTCCTTATCTCGTGGAATATTCTCTAACTGCAAAGAATTTATGAAACACGAAATAAATAAGAAAATAAATACCTGACTCTGAATGTTTACAGTATAAATTTATAGATCGTTCAGTCCTATTTGCTCATCTACATTTTGACACTTTTTCAGACTTAGGTGCTAATGTTTTCTGCAATTTGTGTCACTAATGACTAAACTGTAATTGTCCACCTACCTTTGCTAAGTGTGCTAAGGGAAGCATCAAATATCTATATTCATGAACCAGAGCTTCCTAAGCCAAACTTCCTTTGCGTCTGCATGTTGTACACAGTACAGTGTAGTATGGACAATTCAATTACCTAGCAGTGAAGCTCAGTTTTGTCGGATTTCTTTACCGCTGGACACTCTGGCTTTTATGAGTTTTTTTTTTTCTTTTTTGACTATTTACAAAACGTCTAACCTGCCATGTTTTCTTCCTTTTAGCGACATCAACACTTCATTAGAGAGGCTATGCTTGGAAGGAACTCGTGTGCAGGCAAAATATGCTATTCTGTCAATTGTTGCACTGTGTGGGGCGTCTATTCAAATGGTATTCTCAGATTTATACGAGGTATGCTTATCTAGTTTTTTACTCGACCATTATTGATCGTTGATCTATTTGGATATTTTTGTGTACACTTATGTAATATTGCTTGGCAATGGAAACTTCTCATTTCTTTTCTTTTTTCCCCGAGTGTGCACTTTGGTTATATTTGTCGATTTGACTTCCTGTAAAATGAATTTTCCGGTTGATGAATGTTATGCTAATATTATCCTTTTGCATATTCCCAGAAACTTGTCGATTCTCTTAAACTTGTTGATTCATCTTACGCCAGAGAGAATGGCCCAAGACTCCCAACAGTTTTACAATCTCTGGGCTTAATTGCACAGCATTCTGTACTAACATTTGAATCTCGTGAGGAGGAGATCACAGCCAGCATACACAGTATATTTGGGAAAGCTGATGTGAGTTATTCCTAATTGAATTTTACTTGTCATAGTGTTTCTGATTTGATTTGTACCTTGTGACAAGTCGTCTATTATGCATATTATTTTGGCTTGTTCAAGGTTGTACTCTGAAGGCAAAAAAGAAACCCATGTATTTTTATTGGTGCAGCCAGGAGATCCTATTGCTCCATCTGACGAGGAAATTCCGTGCAGCAATTCTTGCAAACTGAAGGTGAGGGTTGAGGATGTGATTCTTGTGAAATTTTATTAGTCGATATGATCAGGTTTGTGTCAGTTGTCTGTTTGGTTGGGTAGCTGTTTTATGCATGATAGACTAACTTCGGAATCCTCCTCCGTATGGTGGAAATACCTGTGAAAGGGAAGATGGCGTGTGTCCCATACTGGGTCTCTTTTGTAGATTTCCAACATTTGCTGGATAAAATCCGCTTGACAGGACTACTCCTTTGAGTAAAAACTTGAAGTTATAAAATATTGAAGCTGCATTTTTATGCATAGAGAACTTGAAGTTGATTATAGTTATAAATGTCAAGCAGATGGAGAAAAAGTTTCCTCCTTTCTTCCATCAGTATTAAAATATTATAGTTATAATTCTTTCTCTCTTTCTCTTTCCCTTTTAAAAAAAAGTATTAAAAATTGAATTTAGGGGAAAAGTGTTTTCATTTTCAAAATGTAGGGTCAGAACTAGGTGCTCCTCCTCACTAAAGTTGAACTTCAATGAATAAAACTGAACAGTTTAAAGTTAGCTGAAATGTATTGCTTAAATTTAGAACTGTAGTAGTATTGTTGCTATCTTAGTTTTAGCATGGTAAGTGTGGGGTCCACGTTTTGGTGAAGCTGACCTGGTGGTCAAGTGATGTTGTGGTGGTGTTGTATTAAACATCATGTGGTGCTAAATTGGTGACGGTAATGTGTTGGTGGAACTGAGATGGGCTAATTGACAATGAAGGTAGGGGATTGATGGCGGTGGTAATGGGGCCGCAAAGGTGGTCTACTGTTGGATTGACTTGGAATGTTGTGATGTTTAACGCTGTAGAGTGTATCTTTTAACAATTAGTTATAAAAATCTACTTGTGCTTGTGTTGCTGGCAGCATGTGTCTAGACATTGATTGTGTCCCGTCTTGAACCCTTAGATCTTGGAGTTTGAATAATGCTGTGCTTTCTTTGTTTTGGCCTACTGTTGGTCATGCAGATTTATGGGCTGAAAACACTAGTGAAGAGCTTTCTGCCCCGTCAAGGAACTCACGTCAGACGTAATGTAAATAATTTGCTGGATATTTTGCTGAAGATGCTGCCTGAGGGTAAAACTTCGGATGATTTTACTAGGTAATAATCTGTAACCAAGTTGCTTGACAACTTTTCGTATTGGTAGTTTTATCCATGGCAAATATCAAAGTTTTGATGGTTTCAACTATACCCACAGTTGTTTGTGAAGTTTAGGTTATTTATTTACTTGTTGGTCAAGTAGTGTCTTGCTTTTTTTTGTTCTGCAATCCATGACTACTTGATGACACTTTTTGCAAAAAAAAAGAAAGAAAAAGGAACTATCTGATTTCTGCTTTAGCACACCAGACCAATTATTGTTGCTTAAACCTTAAAAAATGATAGAATAGATGGAGATCTGTTGCACTTTGGTCAGGCAACATAACCTGAAAGATAGGTTGGTTTAATGGTCGGGGGTAACAAGTAAAACGAAAGTGGAGGAAAGTAAAGTAATAAGCAGAATGTTGATGTATTTTCTATTACTGTGTATGAGTCTTAAGGTGGGTTCAGTAAGCAACATAGTGATTCTTTTCTAGCTTGTAGAGTCGAATTCTTTTCTCCTCCTGATGGAAGTGAAAGAAAGAGTGCTCCAGATTGAGACCCTTCTGTAACATGTTAATACTTACATGGGATATACTGGTAGAAAGAAATTTTCAGCCGCTTAAGAGTATACTCTGCAAGGGAAGAGGACAAGAAGATGTGGATTATCTGCTGTACCTCTATCGTCATCAACTTACTCGGGGACTGTTTGAAAACTGAGATCCACCAACTAACATGTACGAATAAAAAATTTACGTTCATTAATATATTCCAATAGACCCGAATCGACAACTACAAAAATTTTCATCATCCTATTCATAGGATTGTTTGAGAACATGAGATCAACACCAAAGATGATACACTCCGAAGAAACTACAGAAGAAACTCCTGTTAGTTGGCTTTATGCCTCACTTATAGTCACACTCTTATTGTGATAAATGGGATTGTTCTTTTCTTACAATTTACTATTTTAGGTCTTATTTTTAAACATAAAAATGTGCTTGTCAAAATTATTGACTTCGCCGATGTGGTTATTGGGTCAAAATTCTTGTCTCAAGGTACCAGACAAGTGCATATATTTTTATTTGGTAAGCATGAGAAACGAATTCTGCTGTTCACTGACATGCAGTATGTGAAATTTCATGCAGTGCAAGTGACAGAGCTCACATCAGACTAGCTGCTGCAAAGGCTGTTCTCCGCCTTGCTCGCAGATGGGATTTGCATATTTCACAGCAACTCTTTAGCATGGCAGTGCTCAAGGCTAGGGTATGCAAACTATATCTATATATCATGTGTGGATATAACCAATGAAGAAAATAATCGTAGGGCTGATTTAAAAAAATCAGCTGAAAATGCTGTCTTATGTCAGTAAGTGACATGAACGAAGTGTTTCGAGTGCACTCCGATACTCTTGACATGGTTATTTGTTTCATCTCCTCTTGTTCATTTATCCATGCTTGCTCTCTGTTTTTTCTAGGTGGTGTTAAGAAACCATTATAATTAAGAGAGTGGCTCATTTTCCGGGTTGGAACCAAGTCAAAAGCTGATTTTTGTCGTGAATGATCTTAATAATAGCCAGGAAGGTTTTCATAAATTCTGGATCTGCATCATATATTGATTGGGAATGAAAATGATAGTCATCCAACTGTTATATGATGAGTTCTAAATTTTAGAGTTTTCAATTCTTTTGCTAGACTTTTCTGCTAAATAGACAGATTATTCAAGGCGATGCCAACTATTGATTTGGTACCATGTGGGCCCTCCAAGGCAATCTAAGAGTGTTAGTGACCTCTTGAAAAGCTCTTTAACTGAACCCTCCTCTCACCATGTGGTTCTCCTGAAGTTTCACCGGCCTATCATTGTATCAAAATATGATCTTAGTATTCCTTGGACATAGAGTTCAGTAGTCAAAACTGAACTACCTTTAACAATTTGGATAAAGAATTCATGAAAATGCATTCAAATTTGTGGATGTTTCATCCTAAACATCTGATAGTAAGTTCTTATGAAATTGCATTCCAATACGACAGGGTGCTTTCTCCAAAAAAGTAAGTAAAATAGAAACTAGTGGAAACTATGGTGATCTTTGTGTTGGGTTGGATTGTCCAATAGCCCTCAATTACGATTCCTTTCTCAAATAACAGAAGGAAAGATTAAGGTGTATTATTTAGCCCAATTTTCGGGTTAAATAATAAGTTTAAGGTTTCCATGTTTAGGTTTTGCTTTTCCTATGGTTTCATTTTCTAGGTTTTCATTTTCACCAAAATTTTAAACTATTGTTTGGGTTATTGGGTCTCTGAAATTAGTTGCCTCGTGTGATGAACTTCAAATAAATATTCTCACATATGTCAAAATTGCATGTGTTTGCATTGGGCCTTTTATACTTGACTATGGCATACTTCTTAAGTTCCCTTGATCTCATGAAGTACTGTATTTCTCACCATATTTATTTTTGCTCGTGTCAGGATCCTTCATCTTCTGTTCGCAGATTGTTTCTTGATAAAGTACACAAACTGTTGAAGGAGCGAACTGTTCCGATCAGATATGCTTGTGCTTTTGCTTTAGGTGCCTCAGATTGCGCCAAAGATGTGAAAGCTGATGTATATTAATCTCCTTGTCGAATGCCTTCATTGTGATTTTTTTCTTTAATTTTTTTTAAATTTTATTTCATGTAATGTATGTTATCTCCCATTAATTGATTTACTTCATTCTATTCTAGGCCTTGAAATATCTGGAAGAATTCATTAAAGATTACGGTAAAGATGCTAGGGTCCACCAAGAAAATGAGGATACAGGAGGAAGTATAACAGGTTACCCCGAATACATATTGGTGTTCTTGATCCCTGTCCTTGCTCATGATCTAGGTTTTCCTTCTGAAAGTTGTCAAGATGAAGAAACATATGCTCAGTTCTGCAGGTATTATGATATTGTTGATTTTTAAATGAATATGGTTTTGAATATCACACTGTCTCTGAAAATTAACTACCAGTTTCGTACTTGACCCATTCTGTTTTTGTTTCTACTGCAGCCCACTGGTGGTTACTTTACGGGCATTGGTAAATGCTACTTTCATTGATAGTAGTAAGAATGTTGTGTACAACAATTTGTCATATTTGCCAAGTATCTTTTGTGCTATTGGGAAGGCTGAGGATGCTGTTGATGCTCGTGTGACTCGTGTATGTAATTGGATCCTGTACAAAATGAATTCTTCTTTTGAACCCATAACTTCATATTTTGTGAAACTAGTAATATTTGATTTTAATTTTTAATTGCAGAAGCTGCACCTTCTAGCAAAAATCGGTATTCTCATTTTAGAAGAGCTGAGTTCTGATTGCACGCATATGTCTCATACTCTTAGTCAGATCAAACTACCATCATCCTTTTATAGTAGACGTGATCCGAAACGTGACGAGGCAAGTTCTTGCTCAGAGTTTTCTGTTTGTTGTTGGTTCAGTATTGGGGCTTGCAGTTACCCTGAATATGTGTTTTCTCGGGAGTGCAGGCAAATCCAAATCGTTTGACTGGGTTTCCATTGGATAAAAGATTCATCAAACGAGTTCTTCACGTCTCTGAACCCGATATTGTTAGGGTGTGTTGTTATTAACTTAATAGGTTATTTTGATGTTTCTTTTGTTTACACATGAATTTTGGACATGACCTAACAGTATCTGTATCTTTGGATGTCAGCCACCCAGCCCTCCGGTGAAATGTGGCAGAAAACTTCAAAATGATACTATTCAGGTAGTTGGTGTGAAACACAATATGGAATCTCAGAAAAGTAGGTCAAAAAAAGAAGACACCCAAAAATCTTCTGATCAGCAAGTAGAACCTCAGGTGAGGCAGCAAGTAAGTGGTGCAGATAAAGTTAAAGCAGTAGCATCTCGCACGGCTTCTAGATCATTGGGAGCTCACCTTGTAGATTCTGATGCTGACGACCTGGGAGTAGATGAACTTTCATCTTCTTGTGGTTCTGTCATTACAAGACCACCAATGTCTGAGTCACAAGTTTCAGACCCAGATATGCACTTACCGGATTGCACTCCTTCAGAAGACCTTTGCAGGCGAACGACGAAGACTGACAGTCTTGTTAATCGCCGATCAGCCCGATCCAAGGTTTGCACTTATTGAAATGAGATGCTTACCATGCAATTTTTTTAATGTATGGGCTGGTTATAATTGGTAAAACATGCAGAAAGCTGGTAATACGAATGAGATGCTGATTGGGAAGCGTGTCAAAGTGTGGTCCCCAGTTCATAATAGGTGAGGAATATTGAAGTAATACAGAATGTGACCAAACTCATCAATTTAATTTGTGATGTTATCTTTTGTGTCGGTCTCAGTTTCTGTTCAGGTACTATCGATGAATTCGATTCTCAAGACAGTTCTCACAAGGTGAGTACCCACACCATATGGATACATTTTCATCATTTTACACAGAATTGCACAAAATAGGCGATGTAAAGACATCTTTTTTTTCCTAAAGAAAAGACCTCTGCTCATTGGTTAACCACCTGGTCATGCTTGGGTGGCTGTAATTCTAGTGGAAGTTGCAGTCGTGAACCCATCCCGTTCGTGGGCCTTTTCTTGCCTTATGTGGGATCACAATCTCTGGGACTGCCATTCCGTTCCATCATCCAGTCATTTACCTAAGCCTTGTATCAGCTTGTACTCTTGTCAGAATTATGTTCTTCCAGCTTTATGTATTTGTGATTTCCAGAAGTAGTTTCCCATTTTTTACTTTCACTACTGTGGGAAGGCATGTGTCTTTCAGACTTGATCACAGTGACATGATTATTCCTGCACCCAACTTTTTTGGCCGTCATTGATGACATTTTGCTTAGATTGATTGTGAAACTATATCAGCATCTTACATTACTGCTAGCTCGGTGATAGTAGGGCTTCTAGACTATTTGGTCATATTATTTTGTCCTGCGTGTATTTTATTTTTTTCATTTGGGAAACCCAAGTAGCAATATTGATTTTCTCTAAAAATTTGATCATCTGATGCCTATCTGTAAATAGCCTTATCTCTGTACCTAATTTCATCTTTTCTCTGCTGCTATCGAAGATTACGTACGATATTGGGGATGTTGAAGTGTTAAACTTGGCAAATGAGAACTGGGAGATTATAAACAGTCCCTCCTCGCCAAAGGAGGTAAGTTGCTTCAGTGCTCTTTGATCTTTCATATAGATTGGCGAACCTGTTCTTACAGCTAATTTTGTTGACACAGGAGGGAAACAAGTTGGACTCAAGGCTCCGGTGAGTGCTTAAGGACTCTTTATCTTTATTGAACTTATCTTTGAGGCTTCCGTTACATTTTGCGATGGTGGAAGTTATCCATCCCTTGTGAAATTTGATTCATATTATTAGGCCCATGTTTATAAATTTGCTGCATGGATGCAGACGAAAACATTAATCGTTTGCATATTTTTCTATGTAATATGCTGGATTGTGATATCTGGAACTGAAAAATGAGAACCACATATTATTAGGCCCATGTTTATAAATTTACTGCATGGATGCAGACGAAAACATTAATCGTTTGCATATTGTTCTATGTAATATGCTGGATTGTGATATCCGGAACTGAAAAATGAGAACCACAAACTACTGACTTCCTAATCACACAAATTTTTGTGTACTACTCTACAAAGCCTTTTCCATTCTGCATGGCCAGCAGGTCATAATTTGCTTCAGAGGATATTTTACCTTGCTGTCTGCAATAAATGGCATTCAAACTTATAAAGAAGTACTTAGCTTTACAGTTTTTGCAAGTCATTCAAAGTAAATAAAGGCAATTTTTTCGTTTTATTAGAGAGGTGCTTTTTTTGATACCCTGCTATGAGTTTTTTTAAACTTGGTTTTAATGTTGCAGGAAATGTCAAGATCTATGTCAACGGAAAGAGTCTTCATTCTGGTTAGAGATGTCCCTTCTCTTGTTTTATTGTATCTATTTTTTTTCTTTGAAGTACTCACATAGGAAGTGATGCAGTGATGGTGCTGTTAATGCTGGAGATAAACCTATAAAACGGCAAAAAAATGCACCAAATAAGAGGAAGAGTTCTGTTATTACTGGTAAAGCTCCCCTTGCTTTGGCACCATCCGCATTCTGCTGTTCTATTTTCAAGTACTTTGGATGTATTAGCCTTATCATTCAAAACCAAGGGGTGTCAAGTATGTGTTGTCATTGTGTGCATTGTGGATCATCACATATCTTAATT
>JAJJMA010059575.1:0-16514 GCA_023529015.1 Papaver nudicaule
ATAATCGGCATAGAAGAGGGGAATCAATATTGACACTTATGGAAACTTTTGGGTACATAAACTCGTATTTTTTAGGTTATATAATAAGTGGATATATGATGAATGACCTTGCCGATTGTCACAAGCCTAGGGGTACTTCTTTGACGTGTTTTTGACTTTTAAATAGAGGAAACTTAATACCGATTTGACTCCAAGCTCTAGAATTGTTGAAACTATATAAGAAAACTTCCTGGACTCAACCACGATACACAATACACTTGACAAGAGAAGGAGAACACAGAGTTAATGTTGCGGACGTTGACATCATCTCAACGATTCTAGGGTTTGTTTTACTTTTCTTCTTCAATATTTTTCATGAGTTTTAGTAACCCATGAGGATGCAACCTGAAGTCATGAACTTTTTATTCAATTAAAGCATAAATGTATTCATTCACTCTTTCGCTTATTGTTCATGTTTTACTATGCATAATAATTGTATGATTGAGTTCGTATAATATGACAGTTGTTTCATCTGTTTAAATCGTGAATTAAGAATCTCAATAACTTGTCTAATGTTAAAAGTCTTAGGTAATTAATCAACTAACTAAACACTCAATACCATCTCTCAATCCACATTGAAAGTTGTTTTAACCTACATTCTTATTGGCTGGTGAACATAACCATGGATTTCTATTGGCTTAGACATTCCTTATCTCCTTACATTTCGTGGCCGTTGAATTTAGGCGGATCTCGAGGAGCATAATTTCATCTCAAGGTGCACGTCCCTAGGTAGTGTTCACCCCCTTCTCTATGGTCTTTAACCCTCTTTTGTGTTGGGGGTGTGACAAAATAGCTACGTCTGATTGGTCGATTAGTATAAATATTTGCTTACACCTCGATTACATGAGTTTTTTAAAATCTAAAACCGTTAAATTTTTAGTGGCAATCGAGCCGTTAGATTATTAAGTATTAGGGAAGTTTAAAAAAAGGGGAAAGAAAATAAAAACATAATAAAAACCCGTGAATATTTTTTTCAAAAAAAAAAACTTTCCTTAATTTTTTTTTTTTAACGAAGATTTCAGAAAGGAAAGATTTCAAAATATATTCCTTTACAGAATATAAAAGATTTCAGAATAATTCCGTGAAATAATTTTTGTAACAAATTAAGGAAAAAAATAAACAGATAATATATTCGCCCAACTTATATATTACGAGTATCTACAAGTAGATTTTTTTTTATCGAATCTTAGTGGAGGTTTTTTTAATATATTTTTTGTCTCTATTTATGCCTAGAATAATTAATTCTCTGTGATTACTTTCTGTAAAAGTTAATACGGTGATTAACAGAAAGAACTTTCTTGGTTATGAAGTTTCGAAATCAATGACTTATACTCCCTCCGTCCTACGAAAATTGAGCTAGTTGGGATTTGCACAATTATTAAGGCAAGGAAGAGAGAGATTAACTTTTTACTGTTTTTTCCAATTATACCCTTATAAATAACATGATTGTAAAATTTAGAAACGACATATCTCCCAAATTATGGTTCGCATCTTTGTAAACTTTATATCATTGAAAAGCATTTTAAAACATCTACGCAACGAGTACAAACATGACTATGAAATTATAAATATTTATCATACTAAGATTTCATAACAATAATCAATTTTAAGGGTAAGATTAGAAACATGGTGTATATAATAGAACTAGCTCAATTTATATGGAACAAAATCAAAATAGAACTAGCTCAGTTTATGTGGGACGGAGGGAGTATATATAACCATGAAAGCAAACACTTAAAGGGCTCTTCAGAAACACACACAAAAAGGAAAAAAAAGCAAAAAGAAACACACACACACAGAAACACACACAAAAAGGTGCTTTTTTAGACTATTGAAAGAGCAGTTGACCCGATGGATAATGGAGCTAATCAGCCGAAGTTGGTGATCTACAGACCTTTTAACCAGCTGAGGGAAGGGCAAAACCATGGAGGTATTGTGAAAGTTCTGGTGTTTTATTATTTTCTTCTTTTTAACCGACGGCTGCAAATATCCCTTTTTCTCCTTTAACTTTCTGCACAGCTGCTTCTTATTGATTGTATAACAGAAGAGGGGGGAGATCTTGCCGTTGAACCAGACTGAAGGTAGCGTTGTTTTCTGTTTCTGTTTTTTTGATTTTATATTCCTTTGTTTTCAATTTATTTTTAATTTCTCTTCTCTTTCAATTTTGATTTCGCACGTAAGGCTGTTGGTTGGATCCGAGATATAGAGAAATTAGCATGATGCAGATGTTGATAGTATCACCCATTCCAGATCAATACCTCGAGTAAATAAGAAGCAGAGGTATGCGATCAACATTGTTCCCTATGTCGGAACTGATACTCTTCTCGAAATAGAAGACCACTTTGAAACATCGGATTTTTCATTATTTTAGACATTGGTTTTTTTTTCTACAAAGGCTACTATGTGAGAGCTTATGTTACCATTATATTCAAAATCCAACATTGGTTTTTTTCTTTAATTTTCTAGGGTCGTGGAAATGGAAGGAGAAAATGTCTTTGTTGAAGCCTAATAAGCTTTGGTTAATCGGGAGTTGGAAAAGAACTCAGAAGAATCTAACGTCTTCATTGGATTCAGTGCTCTCATTACTTGCAAATTACTTTTAATAAGGTGGACGTAGGTGCTTTGAAAATAAATTCAACTCTTAGATGCAAAGAACAAATTGAATCTGAAGTGTTTGTTGTATTTCTTTTCTTTTACTTTGACTATTTTGCTTTACATAAACTTCTCACTCAAGTTTGGTTATGTCGAACAGCTCTGTGATGGAACACTCAACTGCAACCAACCAACCTGGTAAAGGGTTTTGCATTCTTACAATCAAATGTATAATCTGGAATATCTGCTTACCCGCAGGGTATGAAATTGAAATGCAGATGCTTTGTAGACAAAATTGTGTACTTTTTTTTTTATGCAGAACCCATAACTTAGTTAACATAGGAGATAGAAATTTGTAATGATATATATCCAATGTGAAATAATATGTTATAAGAAGTACAAATATTTGGTTTCATTCCTAATTTTAAGTGTGGCAAGAGTTTGGCAAGAATGTGATCTCTTAGAGTCCGAGCTCATAATACAAATTTCCCTTTTAGTAGATTTCTCAAATTTGGTGATGGTAGTGGGTTTGTGTTGTTCTGTTGGGTGTGCGTGGTGGTAGTGGTGGAGGTATGTGGGTGAGGTGGCATGTGTCGTGATGTGAGGCGAGTGTCGTCGTGAGTGGGTGGTGGTGTTTTTGGAGGTGGTCGGCAGTTGAGGTATATAATATTGGTGTGGTTGCATGTGTCATAAATGGAGGTGGTGGGCAGTAGAGGGTGTTGGTTATGGCTGTGGGTGTTTGTGGAGGTGGTGAACAGTAGAAGGTGATGGTTATGGCTGTGTGTAGTGGTGGTGGTCGAAGGTTTTGTGCGTTTGAGCATTCCTTCACCATAAACTGACGTTTATATAGTTAACTGGCTAACTTAGGTGGCTTTATATTCATTTTAATTTATTTGTGATTCGTATTTATTAGTAATGTGTTCAAGTTATGGGAAAGTAATGCAGACATAACTTTTTATCTCGATATGTATGTTAGGAGACCATTGAGGGCACTGGCTTCGCATTGCACCCTCTCATGGATTGTAAGCTCTCTTCTCCAAACCATTCATTTTGGGTTCTCTTACTTACCGTTGATTTTCACTAAGAATTAACTTAGCATACTATTCGATTTTATTTTTTGGATGGATTTTGAATTTTATTTGATGGTTTAAATTTTAAGTGGTTGTGGTCATCTACACAAAGGCATCATAGTTCGATAATAGATCTAGAAAGTAGATATATTGTGTTGTTGCAATGCAAGGCAATACAAATACAAACATTTATGTTAAGAAACAGTTGCTCCTTACTGAACTTGGTTAACCTTTGTACATCTAAAGTAAAACTATATCATGTTAGATGTATTGATGCTAACCTAATAAGAGCTAGGGAAACTAATATTATTGCAGATTATCCTGCTACTCGACTAGCTTCAACTCAAATGGGTGGAAAATCTTCAGATTGTTAGAAGATTTGGTAATTCCACAAATTCATTAAAAATTGGGGATAATGAAGGGTGTGGTTTGATGATGTTTTGAATCTTCTTATATAACCCTAATTAAGAAAGACATTTACATATATGACATCCATTAAAACAATCTTCTTATGACAATGTATCGGCTTAAATTGTGATCTCATGACTGAGTGCCAAGTGATGACCTTCGGAAATGTATCACAAAAAATGTGGCACACTACGTTTGTCTTTTATCTTATTTCCTTGGAGCTTCTTATTACCTGTAACCTCTCTTCGTTGCATCCACTATTGATATTTGATTATGATTGTGTGCAAGACATATGTGCCTTTGCAGCAAAAACCTTTACGAACCAAACCTGGGTAATGCTGGCTGCACTGACTTGGTCATCAAAGGTTGGCGAATGAGGAAGTTTTCGTCGATTGGCCAAGCTCTTTTGCTATTGTTTCCGCCAGCAATATGTTGGAAAATCTGGAAGTCTATGAATTATATAATGTTTAAAAATGGGACGGTAGACCTTGACAACATGACGAAAGATTTTGAGCGCATCGTTGAACAAATAAGATCTCAAATTTTCTTTTAGTGTAAGAGCTCAGACTCTTTCTAGGGAGTTTATTTGGACCAAATTATGGCTAATTGGGGTAGTATCTTTGTAATTTAGGTGTTTCTTTGTCTTTTTAGTTTGGTGGCCGTTTTGGCTTGGGGTGTTCTGAGTTTGTAGGTTGTTTTACTTTTGTGTTTTTGAGCTTTTTAGAATTGTATTGGATGAATAACTGATTTTATATGATTTGGTTTCTTAAAATAGAGATTTTATTATCTAATCTATTTTGATGTATATCTAATCAATATGACTAACCACGGGAAAAACATTGGTCTTGGATATCTAACCATCTCTTGGTTAGTTTTCGATTAGATCTTTAGAGACATAAAAGAAATAAGGTTGTTGCCACCGTGTTTTTTGAGATAATTGTTTTTATCATAACATACCAGCGCATGCTCTCCACGTTTACAACGATGAGTTTGTCAATAGTTGCGTTGGATGAATAACTATTATAAGTTAGAGTACGATTTCATTCAAAAATTAGAGTATGATTCCATTCAAATTTGTGTGTGTCTGTTCATATTATATGATAATTTGTGTGAGTTTATCCTGGGCATAATATATATAGGCAATCCTACGTGTTTATCAAACACAAAAAATCAACACATTATGGATAAATCAACTTTGTGTGTATAATTTTCCCATGTTAAGCTTGGTAGTTGATTACTGAACCTACCATGTATTGATATCCAAAAGTATATTATGCATTGATTCATTTCATGTTTTGCTAAGGTTGGTATTGTTATTGTGGATGTTTTATTAAGAGGTGGTGGATGATCAGGAGAATATCCCAAGACAATAGGAAAAGCATTGGACCGAACAACAAAGAAGAGGACAAAGATTTTTCGCAAGCCTGATTAGACCACCTAACCAAGTACCAAAATTTTTAAAATACAAGGATCTGTTGGCGGCCTTCCAACGAGCGTTGAAGGAAGAAGAAGTGATGGAAAAAATTTGACCCGAACAATTACCATGTATGAATTCATTGTTCACATTGGTGATTTGTTTAACAACAATTTATATACATTGGCAGGTTAGCGAGTTCTTGAAAAAAAAATGGTTTGAGGCAAGGGTAGGGAAGGAGTAGCAAGGGACGAAAAGCAGTAGTTTATGTGGCTTTAAGGAGAGAGCATTTCCATTGTTTAAATAATTATTATTTCCATGATTTTTAGATTTGATATTTTTTCTTTTAAGGTATGTTGTCTTTGGGCCCTGGTTACTTTCCGTCCAGACAACTATTTACCTTGAGGATTTAAGGTTATTTGGTGATTGGATTTTTTTTTTGTCGTCGTTTTAATTTTTACCCTATTTTCGTTTGTTGGTATGGCATTAGCAGTAGCCCAGTGATTATGGTGTTCTGGACTGCATTATTGTAGCATTAAATGTTGTGAACTGCAGTACTTCAAATATAAAAGAGTATGAAATTTACGACAGTTGTATACATAAGTTAGAGGTGAGCTACTTGCAAGTACATCTTGGCCCTAGCATTTTAGTTTGAATAAAATATGGAATACAATTTAGTTGTGCAGTTCATGACGACAATGGTGTACGTCACATAAGTCAATTGAATGTAAGCTTTGATGTATTCTTCTGCCTACCAGAACAATCATTCCATCTTGAAACCCATTTCTATGGCTAAAGTAACTAACACATGGGTGTAGAAAAGATCATCTTTGGATTGTTGTGTTTCGAGAAAAATATGTAGGACTATGAACCAACTGATCCCAAGTGTAGGACTAAGGTAAACAAGGGTCGTCATTCCATTCACGGAACTATATGTAACATAACTATTTTGTATGGAATCGAGAGAAACCCCATACCATAACAGGTAATTTTTTTTCCCTTTCTTTCTTTAATTCTTAGAATTATGATACCGATTTAAGATAATCTCTTATTTAATCTAATTTAATTTTGATCTTAGATGGTCCAATAGATATTCTAACTAAAAATGTCCGTTAAGAAACTAAATGGGGGCAATTTTAATTTATGGTGTGGTGTGACAAGGGCGTGTCACTCAAAAATTAAGAAGTATTTATTGGATAATAATTTTTACTTCGGTTATATGTTGTAACTGCTAATTAACTTTATTATTCATGTCTTAAGTATCAGTCTATTTTTTTACAATAAGTTAATTTTGTTTCAACTAAGACATGTTCCATTGAATTTGAAAGGCCGGGGCGGGGCGAAGCCCCGCCACTCCCAATCAACATTTACGATCTTATCAGGTTTATGTTCTTTGATATAAATACACAGAAAAAAATACTACATGAAACTGTAATTCACAAATCATATTCAATTGCATAACAAGATAGACTGGTATATGCATTGATTTTAGATCACTAAATTAATTACATATGTTTTAATGTATCTACACAAAAAAAATGTTCAATGTCGGATAAGAAACTAAATTGCGGCAATTTTAAATTATGGTGTCATGTGAGGAAGGGACGTCTCACGCACATTAACAATTATCTATTAGATGGATAGAAATTGTTTGCTTCAGTTGTATGTTGCAATTGCTAATTAACTATATTATTCATCTCTTAATATATTAGTCTATTTTTTTATAGCAGGTTAGCTTCCTTTCAATTAAGAAATGTTCCATCAAATCTGAACGGCCGGGGCGGGGCATAGCCCCGCCACTCCCAATCAACAATTAGGATCTTATAAGGTGCATTCTTTCGTATTAATCTACAAAAACATGATGCATGATACCGTAATTAATAGATCATATTCAATTGCATAACAAGATAGACTGAGATGCATTGATTTTGAATTACTGAATTGATTAGAGATTTATAATGCATCTAGACAAAAAAATAGCAATGTCAGATAAGAAACTAATTTGCGGTAATTTTAAATTATGTTGTGGTGTGACGAAGGCGTGTTACACAAAATTAACAATCATCTTTTTGATAAATAATAATCGTTGCTTCTATTGTTTGTTATTCATGTCTTAAGATATCCTTCTTTCTTTTTTAGAGCATGTTCGTTGTGTTTCAATTAATACATGTTCCAGCGAATCTGAACAATTAACCATTACTATCTTAACCTGGTGCATTCTCTCATCATTGTAGACGACAAATGACTAATCTTAATATGAAGAACAAACCAAATACTAATTCTTATCCAAATTTGATGGTTACATATTTTTTTTTTATCATATCTTAGGAGGATATCAAATAGAGGTTACTGATAGCCATCATTATTTAACCCTTTTATTAAATTACTTTCATTTTAATTAAAAACGAGGGCAGGGCGGAGCCCCGCCATACTGTAACAGGAACAATCACTCTACCCGGTGCGTAGCACGGGTTGCCAACTAGTAACCCTAATACTAGTAGCAATTTGTGATCACTAGTAATGCGCATTGTGAAGGAAGTCACAAGTAAAACTGGCCCATGTTGAATCTGTCACGATTGTGTTTGTATTGCCTATAAATAACCCGTCTCACAAATTATAAAGCTTTCCTCATGTTGAATCTATTACTCCCTCCGTTCCACTTTACTTGCTATATTAGGGTTTTTTTTATGTTCCAAAATACTTGCTATAGTTGTTATTTTTCCATTTTTTTTCCTAATATATCCCTTTCTAGGAATCAGGCATAGTTTAGAGAATTGTGTATATACAACTTCCAAAACCCACTCTTAATAAATATCCTTAAACCACTCTTAATAAATACTCCTAAACCACTCTGATTTTATTTATTTTCCTAAACAAAAATCAATTGTACTAAAAACTAGGCAGACTATAATCTAGGAAAATAAATATTGATTTGGGGTATTTGTGGTAAAAAATTATTATCTATCTATTTTCTTAATATTTATGTAAATCCCTAATATAGCAAGTAAAGTGGAACGGAGGGAGTAATAATTAACACTAGGTTATTTGGTGGAATGGAATGCATGTATGAGCGATTGCAGTATGTGTTGATTAGTGCAGAACGAAGTATTGACACCACTTGGGGATACTTTAGGGTTGTTGATAACATAGATGATCGAATGATGAAACTGATGCTTGATTGTATAACATTTTAGTGATAGATGATGTATTATACCTTAACCAAATTTTACCTCTGATATTCTCTAAAACACTTTGAAGCTTAGTTTTAGTTTAATATTTACTTACAAAACATAAGTGGTTGATGTGTAAGACAACGACCAGGATACATTCTACTTACCTTAGTAGCGGTTGGAACTTCTAGGTCTTAGCCTTACTTAAAAGAGCCTTACGAAGTTTCTATCAATAATCTTGATTTTATGGTTGATCGTTTTAAGTTTCGAGATGATGACCAACTTTGCAGCAAGATACACAATATTGTGCACAGGATTGAAGGTGATTTATGATGGAAATCATCTATTTATATTGATTTCAAGGGAGATCTAGCTTAAGAATTAAGCAACCTTTAATTGGGGCTCAAGAAAGTTCACGAACTTGGAAAATTCCATGAGTTGCTCTGCGTTCAATCTTAACTTCTCGAACCGCCTAAAACCACAAGTGGCTAAAGTAGTGAAAAGATTCGCCTTGACTCATAAGAAAGTTGCACACCGGAATATTGGCCATTAATTATCGTGCACAGGTTCACGTTCGGTACGTGGACTCTAAACTAAAAAAGTGAACATGAGTTCGAAACATATTTAGGGTTCACGTAGGTATGTGAACCATTATTTCAGTTCAGGTCCCGTATCGGTTTCGACTCATATGGTTCGCGATGGGTACATGAACCATGATATACACTTCGAGTTCAAAACCTTTTCATTCTAGCATGGTTCGCGATAGGTACATGAACCTATTAGCTTGATTACTCAATTCTGAAACCTAAGTGGCGAAGGTAGCTTGGCTACTCTTTATCAAAAGTTCCAAATCTTTATACATATTGGTTAACAAAGTGTTAATACGCAAAAAAGCTTTTATTTTTCAATACTTCTTATGAAGATCAATATACAACGCCATCGACTATTAAATTGATAGTGTAGTAAACACGAGATCGAGGAATAATCCTAACCTTTTGACGAGAGGACGAAAGATAATCATATGTCTAAGTTCCGGTATTTAATCTTAAATCTTCAATTGGTCTTCGTCTCAGCACTTAATCTATCATAATCCAAGAATGATATTGTAGACTTGAAAAATGACTTGAAACCAATGCCACTGGGTTCAACCGAGCTATGCTCCAACAATTCCCTCCTTTGTCAATTTTAGTGACAAAACCAATCTTACATATGGCCATAGATTTTCAAAAATGATAAACTTTAAGCTATAACCACAATGTAATCCTGATTTCTTGAATTCTTTAACATCTTCAAAGTTCTTCAGCATATGATCATTATGCTCACGTTGTGGAATATTCGTACAAAAACTTTAAAGTTTCAAATGGATGAAGTCCAATAAGAGTTTTTATGCAATAGAGTAGTATCACGAGCTCGTAAGCATATTGCACAAATGATTACTCTACAACATTGATATGTAATCCCTCTTATCAATACTCTCTTTTTCTTATGTTTTACAATAAAGCGCAATTTAATTCACTCGCACTATGACAATGTTCGAAAAGTCATATGTCTTAGTAGTAGAACTACTAAAATTTCTCCCCCTTTTTGTCATAATAATTGACAAATGGTACAAAGAAAAATAAGGATCAATGTGAATAGCATAAAGAGAAGTAGATAAAGGTCTACATACCAAGTTGGATGAAAACACTAAGTTGCGAAACTTAGTATCTTCACCCAAAGAGAGAATAAAGGCGCAATTTTATCATATTCGACGGCATCATAACCCCTGAAACATATTACAATTAAGCACAAGTTCAGTGAAGTCTCGTCCATTTGATGTCATTCTCAAATAAAATAACAAGAGAAACCTTCCCAAGCAAAGAATTTGAAATACACTTGGGTTTTAAGCAACTTTAAAAGTTTAATTGTATAAAACTGCGGATATGTTTTTCATTTCTAGCCAGTTACGAACGTAGAAATTCAGAGTAAACTCTTATATATCTTTGCCAGTTGCGAAGTAAGGAAAAATATTACTCTTAGAAAAACATAAGATTCCATTTTTAGTCAGTGGCGAACATAAGAACGAACAACACAGGTTTTATCTTAGCCAATGACGAGCATAAGAGTCAAAAATTGTAATCTAAGAGAACCCAATATCATCGAAAGTTATCTCGTATTAGCCATAAGAGTTAGAAGCATTGCTCGGAGATGCTCGGAGAACCCACAAAGCGTTGGTATGTCAAGTTTAATTGTCATAATTTTATTGTTAAAACTCGCTCATTTGAACTAAAGTCAGACTTCATTAGGTTAGACATAGGATGTAGAAGATGGTTGGTATGATCTAGAAGATTATATGAAGATTTGAAGACGAAAGAAGAGGAACGTACATATCATTTTCATACAAAGGTTAGTCATCTAGACGATTCCAACTTATCTTTTTCTCTGAGACGAAAATATACATTTAACTTCAAGCTTTTTGATATTAGTAAATCGACTTGACTACTTGTTGATCAAAGTGTAGTAAGAAACGATTTCTATATTGAATTTGTATGACCATAACACTTGAAGTCTTCTTTCTATACTTTATATTGTTCGTTGAACTTTTTATACAATATTTCTGAAAACTTTTTATTTAATCAATAGTTGTGGTATGAACCATATTTATGTATGCGTGCGTAAATCGTATGTTTATTTAGTGAATGGTGTATGAAGCTTTATTCTTGATTAAACTTCATAGAATTCTGAATGCTTGTGCTGAACCGTGAAAAAGAATTTTCATCCGAGTTATCATATTTTCATTCAAGAGATTGCTAGTTTTATTTATAAATCACTAAGCATATTGACTATTTCTCGAGTCCCATTATATGGATTAGTATTTGATATCTTGACTTATAAATCAATAACCAATGTAAGCAATCGAACCACCTATGGGCTTGGTATTAATTTCATAAGCTAGACACTGATCTCTCTATTAGGGCATTGTCCGGTCAAACCCACTGGTGTTGGTATGTCAAGCTAGTTGTCAGTTTTAGGTGTCAAAACACAATTCTTTATTTAGTCTGCTATAGTTTAGATTCAGAATTGGGATATGGACGAAGTGGTAGAGACCTTGAAGACGAAGTTTGCGTTTACAAAGAAGACATCAAATATTCTTCATCGACAAAAGGTTAGTAGGACTTATGACTTTATATGGAATTTCTTCTATTCTACTTATTCTATCTTTCGAAATAGTCATCTACTTTAGTATAGACTAGTCTATGTGCACGTGCGATGCACCTGCTGTATTTCAAGATCTCTTTCTATTTCTTTCTCGGTTAATGCACTATATTTCTCTCTTTCTACATGACATTGTACTTCTTTAAAATCTACAAATTCAGGCAACCTAAAATCCCGAAGTCATGTGTTTCAAAAAAAAAAAAAAAAAAAAAAAAATCTTCAAGTCATACAGTATGTAACCTGAAACGACACGTAGGCGAACAGGTTATTAAACATGTAGTATGTCGCAACAAAACTCATTGTCTACTTTTCAGCTACATTTCATGGGCGTGCAAAATTTTTGAATCTACAGGCTGCAAATATGTGCGGATCATGACCACCAAGTTAAGACTACAGGTAGTAGATGGTGGCAAAGCAAGAACCACATGGTCGCGATAAGTGTACAGTTGCGCTGCATAGCTTCATGATAAAAATGTCAGGTTCCTTGCAATTTGAAGTGCATTCCACTATCTCCTCTAGTTCATGCACCGTCCATCTCTAGTTTAAACTTAAATTTAAAAGAGAGTTATTCATGTATAAAGTATAAAGTTTGCAAGATAACAAACAAAAAGAAAATCGGCAAAGAGACATAATTAGCAACTCTGTCCATGGCACCAAAATTATTGAAACAATAAAAGGTGCATGATAAATAAACTTCATCATCTGGTTCATAATTAACAACCACACAAAGAAACCATCGCATACTACTGATGCGCAAAGATTCAATTCTGATGCCTCAAAACCTAAGATGCAAGACTAAGAGAATTTCAACATATATTGGTGGATTAATCTCAAGTGATTAATATAACTTTATAAACTAAATTATATGAACCAAGCTAGGCTATCAGTTGAACAATGCCCATAACTCTTTGTGGACATCAATCCGTTGTCACAGTAGACCGTGACCCTGACTGCCTATGTATAATTGATGGCAAAACATAGCAAATCCTGACTGCCAAAGTATAGTGGACCACATCTTTGTTTGCAATTACAATCAACAACTTCTTTAACCCTAATTGACAAAAATAGGCATATTTATAAACATAACACAAAATTTAAATGACAGGAAAAATAACGCACTATGAAGGTCAATGGCAGGAAAAATAACGCTCATACTGCAAGTAGTCTCTACATGCTATTGAGTCTAGCGATTCGTTGGATGGTTTATCTTAAAATCCATTTATATGCTAAATGTCCCAGCAGTAGTAGGGTATCTGTCTTCGAAGTAACATATTTTTTCCTCCAACTAACTCAAACTCCATGCTATATCGTTTGCTAAACTTGCTAAACTCTCAAATCGTATGAAAAAACATGCTATATCATCTTAAAATACAGAGGTGCAAGTGTCACGAATATGAAAAACATGTTGCTTTGTGCCAGTCTTTGTTTTCAAATGATACATGATGCATCCAATGCTATATCAACTTATCAGTATCTCTGAATAATCTGGAAATGCCAATAAAAGTAATAAAATTGAACTAAAAGAGAAAACTAAATAAACCAAATTGAACACAATAATGTAACCTAAGAGATCTGAAAGACATACCTGGTCTGACGCATCTTTTCCAACTGTTTTTTGCTTCCGCTTTTAAGCATCACGTTCACGTTGACGCTTTCTTTCTTTTTCCTCTTCAGTCGATGCATTTCTTTTCTCTCCTTCACGGATGCGACGCTTTTGTAGATATGCTTCCTTTTCTTTTTCAGTCATTGAATGGCGTTTGTCATGAACCAAAATTCTGTGAACCTGTTGTTGATCCTCTCTTTGTTTTGATAGAGCGATCAGTCTTGGACTTTGGCGGACAGGAGGTAGCTGGATCAGTCGAGGACTTCGACGGGGAGGAGGTTGGTTGTCCTCCATTTACAATAATTCTGCATTAAAAACATGAAAGAAACCTTCAAATTAAGGTGCCAAATGCACAACCAATCTGATTTAGCTTCCTTCCCCTAGTGACCCTCTGTATTGAACACTCGGTTCCATATTAATATCACACCAAAACCAAGTCCTAATGAACTGGAAAATTAAGCACTCACTGAAGTCAGTATATCAAAATTACTTAAAGTCATGCATGTCAAGCTAGACTCAAAGGCCATATAAAAACTCCAAAATCCACCAAAAGAATACATGTTATTATTATCAAAAATCAAATTAACCATCAGCGATTTCTTAAAATTTTAGTCCCCATAAATCCATGAATATACCCTTGGGCTATAATTGGGCATGAAAGTACTCAATTCAGACAGTGGTCCTTAAAAGATGACCACCTAAATCCTAAATTTGAACATATGTGCATCATCGTGATAAACTGATTAACTTACCAAGTGGGTTCAATGGACTGTCCATGTACCTTCAAATTAGAATTCGTGCTTCGTTTCAATATCTATCTGTTTGACATTACCACAAACAGTTAGATGTCATAAACTTATTTTTTGAGTCTAACTAAACAAAAAAGAGGTTTAATGAATTTCGAACCTGTATTAGTATCAGCAAGCAGAATATTTATTCATCGTCGTTTCTTCGTCATCGATGCTGCTGGAAATTTGTTGAAACTCCAAAACCTAATCCTAAAATTAGACCCAACCCAATTGAAAACTTCGTTTCTTCTTCTCCGATGCCCTAAATTCAACTCTTTGTGAATCGATGCGGAGAGTACACAGACACAGAGAAATCGGTGCGGTGAGAAACCCAGTAACTAAGAAGTTGAATTTCAAGATGATCAAGTAGAAAATTTATTCATCGGTGCTGCTGTAAATTTCGTCATCGGTGCTGCTGGAAATTTGTTGAAACTCCAAAACCTAATCCTAAAATTAGACCCAACCCAATTGAAATCTTCGTTTCTTCTTCTCCGATGCCCTAAATTCAGCTCTTTGAATCGATGTGGAGAGTACACAGAACTCAGAGGAATTGGTGCGGTGAGACTTTGGGTTTCTCACAAACACAGGAAAAGGAAAGTAGGGCTCGTATATTTTGTAAGATCTGTGCCGGTGCAATTTTTCATATGCCCCTGTTATTCGTGATATTTACGATAATGTCTAAACAAAAATAAAAGAAAAAAAACGCAAAAGGGTAGCCTGGTAATATCAGGTGCACCCGGCGGAAAAACACCTCTTCCCTTAATATTAGTAAGACGAGCTTTGAACTAATCTGCAGCCGAACGTGGTTTGGAACTGGAAATGTTAGTTGATTTTGATTATGTGTTGAGTACGGTTGTTCTTTTATGTTATGTGTAAACTTAATATTAGTAAGATATAGCAGTTGAGATTGTACTCTTGTCTAAATAATCGTGAGTTATGTTAGTATGTGTTCCCACCATACTAAGGTTACAAGGTGCATGCGATAGATTCAATACATTTTCCGTAGCAATGGTTTGCTAGCAAATCACATTTAGGAATATGGTTGAATCTAAAGGAGTACTCTAGAGCAAAGTTCATGGATTGATGTTGAGGGCGTCTCAGACGTCTAAGTACTGGCCCAGCCCAGAACTTCCAGCGGATCCAATTTAAACCCTAATCTGAGTGACAGCGGTTCACGAACCGGTTCGTGAACAGTGGCTCCGAAAATTTCTTCCGAGTCCCAAAACGTTGATCTGTACATGTACATGTACGTGAACCACAGATTAAATGCATTTGGCCGGAATTCAGATGGACGGTTCAACCAAACATTCTGCGGGATTTTCACACGGATTACACAGCTAACTCCTTATCTCTTAGTTGGACTTGGTTTATCACGAAATATCTTTTGTGGTCCATCTAATGAATCTCAATAAGTCAATAAGATGAAGGTGTTCTCATGGTCATTGGATTTCTATCTTGAAGTGGTTAAGAGCTAACAAACCACTTGGCATATAAATGTTAAAAGAATTCCAATTGAGATTAACCTATGGTTTCTTTGTGTGCAAGTCAAGTAACGTGCACATTTTACACGGGCAGTTGCTAACTTGTAGGTGTAGATGGTGAAAAATGGGAGAGGGAAAAATCGTAAAACTCCTCTCTAACTACGCCTTACCTAGAGGCAATCGCCTATTCAGGCACATCTTTATAGCTCAGAATGCAATCTATTCTACGAGTTGAATGTACTCTTTATGAGTTCTCTCTTATAACTCACGGTGGAGAGGATGATATCATAGTGCAGTACCGATAACCCCACCAACACGTAAACCCATTAATTTACTTCATGTCGACATCGCCTCGAATTCCTCGACATCAGAACTAAATTGCTCACTGGTTCTACGGTGGAGAATTGATAGAGACGCACCCTCTCGGGTTTCCTCCTCGATATTTAAAGACCCCAGACCCTCGCCTAATCTCGGTCAAGATAGAGACACACCCTCTCGGGTTTCCTCTAGTAATACAACTCAACATCTGAGTCTTAATGAAAACCTCGAAAACATCGTAGCTCTAGGCATTGTCCAGAGTTTCCCTAACAATATACGAACAAATGAAATAACTTAAACGCACCTAAACAGGTCATTACTTTGAGTAACATGCAGCTCAAAGTGCCTAGCAGGTCACCTAATACGTCACATCTATAGACAGCGCAGCATAAAATACTAGGGTCAAGGATCATGACCAACTGTATCACAAGAAGTG
>JAJJMA010059590.1:0-10408 GCA_023529015.1 Papaver nudicaule
GCCCTTAGGATGGTGCCACGTGTCCCTCAGATTTCTGGTACCTACAAACAGGAGGAGGAGGTAGAGAAATAATTGGAACCATAGCCAAGGAAGGAATAAAATGCTCTAAGAAATTAGCCATTGCTAGCCAACCCCAGTTATCCTTTCCAGATGGAAATATGAAAGACTTCCTCCTTCCCTTACCGGCATCTTGAAGTCTAGTTCCTTTGATAAAGTTACCAAAAACATTCTGAAATCTCTCCCACAACCAAGGTATCCCCTTCTCAATAAACTTAATACTCCCTCCGTCCCACATAAATTGAGTTAGTTGGGATTTGCACAATTATTAAGGCAAGGAAGAGAGAGATTTTTTTTTTCATGTTTACCCCTCAACTATTGTTATTATCCTACCTTCACTCTCTCTCATGGGACCACTCTTCTTTTAATTTATGAAGGGTAGTTTTGAAAGTTCATGGTATAAAATAGAACTAGCTCAATTTATGTGGGACAAAATCAAAATAGAACTAGCTCAATTTATGTGGGACGGAGGGAGTATTTTGGTATCGATGTTGTTTGAACTTTACCTCATCATGAAGAAAGTTAGCCAAACTTTTCGCATTATCAAACCGAAAAGTTTCTTGATACTGAAATCTTGCTCCCCTCTCACAAAAGAAAATCGAGTTAAAACTAGTCAAAGAGACTTCATAAGATTTATTCTCAATGAAGAGAAACTTCCGATCAAAATCAGGCATCCTAGGAGAAAAAAGAAACCCGATAACAAAGAAAAGACCACTTAGAGAAAACAAGAGAACTAAACACCAATAAAACAGGACTCAGCAAAACTAGAGAAGAAAAACCTTGTAAGAAATCATGGATTATCAGAAACTAAGAAGGAAACAAAACCCACCAAACATGACCGAAGTAGCTTGGGACTAGGTCTCTTCCAAATCAGAATCAAAATAAAAAATCTAATAGAGAACAATCCCACCAAACATGACCGAAGTAGCTTGGGACTAGAATTAAGACTCAATAGATTCACCAATCATTGAGAACAAGAAAAAACTATGGCTGAGACCAAATTAATCATACAAACAAAAATCATGAGAACAACCATCTAAAAGTTCTTCATCTTCATAAGAACACAAGGCCTAGAAAACTGAATTAAAAACCCATGTTCCCTGGAAATCTCGGCCCCAAGGGGGAAAGAGCAAACACAACCAGTTGCTCCGTCCTTGGACGGCGAAGAAGTCAAGAACTTAACCTCCCAGGAAATCCCGGCCCCAAGGGGAAGGAACACTTCAGAATGTCCGTCCTTGGACGGTGGAGAAGTCAGGAGATTAATTGGGTAAAGAAAAAACAAAGAAGATTAGAGAATGGTCGGAGCAAATTGCCGGGAACTCCATAGTTTCATAGCACAAGAGAACCAAGTAGAAAAGAGAGATTGCAGAGCAAAAAGTAGGAGAGAGAAAAATTGAGCAAAGCATGTTTCTTCAGCAGCATCAGGAATGCGACCATATATGGCTGGACTCATCAGTTTTGGATGGTGCCCATTAGCAAAACTTGGATCCTGTATATAGAGACAAAACAGTGTTTTGGGTTCGGATACCATTTTTTGACGTGGTGAAGCTTTAGCTTATGGAACCGGCGTTAGTAATGTACCCAAAACGAGAATGAAGGGTTGGCGCTACAACAGTACTGAGGAAGGGTACAACGGATCTCGTCAACGATAGAGTGACCAGCTTGTGGAGATAGTGGGCGCGTGGATATTGGCGAGTTTTTTCAACCAAGAGTACGAGATCAGAATACGGACGCTTCAGACTCTAAGAAAAGTGAGACTAGCAGAGCTGGTGGTAAGCGTTGGGCCTTCTAAAAAGGTATTCTTCGTAAACCTAAATCTAGCATTGTTTATATTAAGGTTAATTATTATGTGCTAGTGAATTTTGGCCGTAGGGCAAAATAGTGTAAATAATATATGGACCTTAATAGTAAGAATAGTGGTAATTGTTTAAGAACAAAGACGAGTTGTATGACATGATGTTGAAAACAATATGGTAATCACTGTGAGAGACTTTGTAGATCTGGAGCTACTAAGTTTGTTTGTGAAAAACACCAAATGTGTTTACCTTCTACCAGAGGGTAGAGGATGACGAGAAACACTTTATGGGTAACTCATGTGCAACAGAGGTTGCAGAAAAAATTGAGCTGAAGCTCACTCACATTGAACAGAGTCCATTATGTTTCAGACATCTGCAAGATTCTCGTCTTGTGTTTTGTTTTAGAAAATAAGGGTTTTTAAAAGTAATAGAATCTGGAAAAGTTGTATTAACTAAGGGCAAAGATTAAGTGGGTAAGGGTTATACGACATAAGTATAGAGTCTATATAAACTTAACATAATCTTTGTTGATGTGTATGATTCTCCTGCTTATATGTGTGTGTCATTGAATGTTAGGCATGTAGACTTGGTCATGTAAACTTTAATTCAATGCACTAATTGGCTAGCGTAGGCTGCATACCCAAATTCACTACAGATAGAGAATATAATGTGAAATTTGTGTAAAACATAAGCATGTTAAGAATCATTACCTAATAATGTCCAGAGAAATTCTAAACCCTTAGATTTAATTTATCTAGACCTATTTGACATGAAGTCAGATAAAATTAGAAGTGGTATAAAATTGTTTGTACTAGATACTGTCATGTATGTTTGCTTAGAGGTAAGGATGACGCCTTAGAAGCCTTTAAGATATACAAACGTGAAATTGAAAACCAAATGTGTATTACCAGTAAAACCATTAGGTCTGATAGAGGCGACAAGTATGAAGTTCCTTTAGGAGAATTTTACTTATAAACATAGCAAAATACATAAGACGACGGCTGCTTATTTACCCAAGTCCAATGGTGTAGTTGAACATAAGAACCGTAAACCTTAAGGAGATGACGAATGCTATGTTGATTAGTTCAGGATTACCTACGAACCAATGGTGTAGTTGAACATAAGAACCGTAAGCCTTAAGGAGATGACGAATGCTATGTTGATTAGTTCAGGATTACCTACGAACTTGTGAGGGGAAACCATCCTCTCAGCCTGCAACATCCTGAATAGTGTACCCTTTAAAGGATCAGATAAATTTCCATATGAGATATGGAAAGGCAGACAACTATTTTGTGCTTAGTTCAAAATGTAGGGGTGTTTGAGAAATGAGTTTATCCCTTCTATAAAGAAAACTAAGATAGAACCCAGATAGGGTATCCAGTACATATAGTGCAAATGAATTTATGGTTGTGTTTTCTGATGTGTCTAACATAGTGTTGAACTTTACCATGGAGTCTAGGGATGATGAGTTATTTGAGAAATTTTCTTTGAAAACCTGACGCTCGAAAGAGACGTTTAGATGATACCCTAGATATGCCTTCAACCAGTCAGTCGTTACCTTTAGAGGAAGACGAAGCATATGTTAAACCTATGAAATATAGGTTTGTAGCTAAAGGCTAAAAACATAAAGTATATGTAAATTTCTTTGACTCATGTTCACCAATGACTAGAATTACCTCCTTTAGGATGTTAATTGTGTACATGTTGTTTGGAAATTAATGTTGCATCATATGGATGAAAAGACAACATTTCTAAATGGTGAATTAGATAAAGAAAGTTACATGGAACAACTTGAGAGCTATGTAGTGAAAGGTTATGACAATGTTTGTAAACTGATTATAATTCTTATGATTTAAACAAGCACTTAACTAATGACATGAAAAACTTGATCATGTAATGATATCTAGTGGATTTTTAATTAATGAGTCTGATAAGTGCGTTTACAACAAACTTGTCTAGGAAGCCTGTGTAATTGTATGCTTGTGTGTGTATGATATGCATGATACAAACATAGATGAGACTAACTCCACTTGAAACTGTTAAATGAGATCTTTGACATGAAAGACTTAGGCACCGCTAATACAATATTAGAGATGAAGATTAGAAAGAGTTCTAATGGCTATAGTCAGAGTCAATCTCATTATGTTAAATTTGTGCTTAAGAAGTATAATCAGTTTAACTGTAAACCTGTTAGTACACCGTACGATTCTTTGTGTCATATCGGCAAGAATAAAGATGAAGGAATTAACCGACTTGAATACTCAAGAGTCATAGGAAGTTTGGTGTATTTGATGAATTGTACGAGTCCAGACTTTGCCTATGTTGTGAGTAGGTTAAGCAGGTATATGCTTGTGATCCAGGGTAGATGCATTGAGATATACTTATTATAGAGTAGAGGTACTTAAAGTACTTAATAACCTTTTGTGCGACGAAGGGTAATTTGTAGTCTTTGAGGGACTATTGTAATGCAAACTGGATAGCAGACTCCGAGGAGTCTAAGCCAACGAGTGGATATAATTCACTCTAGCAGGAGCATCTGTTTTTTGAAAAACTTGTAAACAGATTTGTGTAACTCGTTCCACTATGGATTCCGAGTTTATTGTTATTAGATAAAGCAAGAGAGGAAGCCGATTGGCTAAGATGCTTTTTAGAAGACATTTCCTCTTTGGCATAGGCCTGTGCCAGCTATATCTATACACTGTTATAGTCGAGTTGCGATCGCTAGAAGTAAGAACAGTATGTATAATGAGAAGTCTAGACATATACGTCGTAGGCATAATACGTTAAAGCAACTAATCTCAACCGGCGCTATTACCGTGGACTATGTAAAGTCAGAGGTGAATATCGCGGATCCTTTGACGAAAGGATTGGGGAAAGAGAAAGTTAGTAGTGCATCAAGGGGGATGGGACTTCAGCTCAACTAATTAAAAGTCATTATGAGGGACACTCAACCTTACGACTAGAGATCCCACGGATAAGGTTTCGAATGAGACAACTAACCTGCAGTGAAGAAAGCTAGGCACTATCAGAGAATTATAATCTTGAATTATATTCTCAGTCCCTCCCTATGGTGTTTATGTGATAGTGTATGACTGTGAGTAAAGGATGACTTTTTTTAATAAGTTTTAATGAGTTCCATAGTTTCAATTTAAGATTGAAGTGGGGTGTGGCTTGTAACAACCCTCATTTTCACATAAGCCCGGCCGACACTTACGCAAAAATTTAAGCCATTATTTCTGATAAAGAGACCACTACCGTGTAAAGAATTGATATAACCAGTACTATTCTAAAATGTAGAATGTATAAAACGATATTAATAAGTAGTACAAAGTTTGCTAACATAGGTTTGATAGAACAATAAAAATTGCCGAAGTATTTCTAACTCAAAATGTTTTACAAGAGGTACCCAGATCTCCAATTACCCTCACTGTCTGACTATTAACATTCAAAAACACTAGAAAAATGAGGAAGATTATGGATGTCCACCATGAGTTAGATATCTCTGAAATCAAACAGTCTTTTACACAATCTCTACTAACACCTGAAAAAAATAATCAACGGGAGTTAAACTCCAAGCAAGTTCACTAAATCTCCAGGCCAAGTCAAATCCAAGATTAGAACCAAGTTAACATATTTTATAGGAAATAACTTATGGTAACAAAATTACATGAGATGTTAAATAATATCACTCTACCCGTCTGTCAACATAGGATTTATTGGTAAGCAAGATTTAAATCACAAGAACCATAATTAAATACAGATAACACTACTTGAACACTAACAATAATGTAATAAAACTAATCTAATACGTCAATCTTATAACTTTACACTTATACTAATAATGATGTAATCGAACTGATCTCATGCATCAATCTTACAACTTCACACTAATAATGATGTAATCGAACTGATCTCATACATCATTATGAAAGAGACAAACTCAAGTCGCATGTTTCTGGCGACACACACATGATACGATGTAACAGGACATACCGCATACACCGATCAATCAAAGCATCAAATCCATCTGCCCACTTCTTTTCGGAAAGCATAAATGATATAACAGGACACACCCCATACACCATTTAAGGATTTAAAATACGTAGGTCAGGTCCAACACATAACCTGACCCATCTCGAACACATTTAGACCTTAAACCTTAAGCTTAAGCCACAAGAACAATTCTTTCATTCATCTAGCCACCCATGACCATAATGGAAATAAAAGATCACACAATACCCATTTTATACTTTACTACGAAAATACATCTAAGAATTAGACCTTGTAAGTTTGACATTTGGACTTGTCCACTTGGATAAGCTAATTAATTAGTTCCTTTGAGACAACTAAATAATGATTCCCAATCTATTTCCACAAAACTTAGCACGACAATATCAAACTATCAACCAATTTTCATAATATCCAATCATCATGTCCTCTAAGAAGTAAGGAAATCCCTAAATATATAATCAAATCATTAAATTCAAAAAGACATTTTAATTACACCAACAATCTGAACATTTAACAAGAGAGATAATTAAGAAAACATGTCTGGTGCAATATGTACGGACTATATCGACCACTACATAGTTAACTAAATGTGAATGAAAAGGGCAAGCAAAACATGGTTTGATTCTTGCACCTATCGCTTATGACATAAATCATGATTCATTCACTAGAATTCACACAATTGATGATTACAAAATAGGCTACAACCTTTTCCATGCACAAGCTCCAAACTGAATTTACACACGAATATGGATAGGTCTATAAAACACATGCTGTTTGAGATACTTCATATAATCGGTTTCTCTTGAAATTTTAATGGCATAAACTACACAAAAATGGGTTCCTCATATCCAAAAATCATTCAATTATATAAAGGGTAACCTATAGAATTCTAGGTTTCCAAACAATTATTCAGTTTCTACAAAACTGGGCAAAGTTCTATGAATACTGTCGTTTCTGATACTTTTACTGGTCGGATCATCATGAAATTTTAGGCGTAACTTCCTGACATATCTATGCATAACATATCAAAATTTCATGAATTTCTAATGGTTGGATTTTGTTTTATAGCGTGAACAGTACCTAGGTTTATATGACAACATAACAATTTCGTGAATAACTTGGATATTCAATTCCTAAACTAGGTTTTCAAGCAAAAATCAACACAATAAACACAAACTATGAAACCCAATTTAAATCTTAAATCTGTCCTAGCACAAAGACAAAGCAAACTTGCCTTAATCGCTTGAGACAAAAGCTCCAAATCCCTTCTTTGAATCACAATCTTTCTCCTTGCTAGCTCTCTTTCTTCTGCCGTCAAAATTTTCTCCTGCCTCTTTCTAAACCTAATAGAATAACTAACCCTTATTTTGATAACACTTAAAACCCAAAACAATAATATTTGTCTATTTAAACTCTCATGGACTTTACTAATGGGTTTGGGCTTACACCCAAGTATAGATATCCAACTCTTAGGATTTTAATATAAAATGGTAGGATATTACATGGCTAGTAGTAGCACTCTTAATGGAAGCTCACCTATCTGAATGTGGAAGTGGAGCCGCTTCGTATGAGAACATGAGCTGATTCTCTAGAGCATTCTGAGAAACGGGATAAGTCCATGGCCGAAATAACAGACACAACAGCACGAACTTAGCGACGTCAGGATGATACCATGTGGTGGTTATCGCAGAGTTCCACTCAACGCTGGCAGTTCAAGACATCGCGTTCACTGTACACAGCCAACTAACGCTCGCTGTTACGAAGAGTGGTGGCATTTTGACTTACGTTGACAACTATCTCAACATTTACGACGCAGAAACTTCAACCTCCAAAAGGCTTGGTGAGTTTAAAAAAAAAATCATCAAATATCCCCTCACAAGAACACATTTGTGTCGTTGAAAGAATTGGGGGAAGATGATACAACAACAACAAAGTCAATTAAAATGGAGGAGACAAAAGGCCATGATTATTCTTTGGAGCAGCTACAGAAGGATGCGAACCCTGAATACATAAGAAGTGGTCATCTTTACCGAGGTTTGGAAGTAATCCGCACATTATTTTATAAACTCTTCAATTTTTCATTTTGAAATCGGATAACAGGTAAGCTTATGTGAACCTAATGCTATTGGCCTATATTTGAATTTTCTTTTGCCTACTTTTATTATGTCTGTAAATCATCGGCCCAACTTTATAATATATATTTGGTTAGGCGATGTTGCTTTGTTAATTGTCATTTTGTTAGTGACTCATCCTTATTCAAATGGAAGAATGTGATGCATGTGTTAGTTACATATTTCATTTATGCATGGAGTCGATTAAGTATATGCATGGCTAAATCAAGGGAAGTTTGAGCTTTCCAAGTAGAACGAGAAAATAATTTAGGAATGCGTATACGCTTATGTTAGTGTCGCAGTTACTAGTATCGTTTGATATGGTTTATCATTTTCAAATTTCAATAGCTGAAGGTATATTTCTCTTCCGGTAAAGATCATCAAGTACTGTTTATTTTTCGTCTCCATTGAACCCTACAAAACCTGTTTTGTATTCCACTGACTCCCATAATGTGTTAAGTGAATAGTCAGTGAAGCTCAAAACTAACCTTTCATATGAAACTCCAATTCTTGATAGTGCCAATTTATAATATTCGTTTACTTCGAAGACAAAACTCACCTATTGGTCAAAAAAGGTCCCAATCATGATTCCCATTCTAGAGCCAACATATTTTTCCCTCAGATCTGTCTGTGAACTTGATGCTGCTGTGGTATAGCTCCAGAAAGCTTATAAGAGTTACCTGACTGGAAGAGATCTCGCTAATGATGCAGTTGTGGTGAAGGAACTTTGGTAAGCAATTAGGACAGTATTTCCTAATAGATTGTTCAGATGCTATTTTGGCATTTAAGATTTTTTTCTTCTGATCTTATTTGGTTTCCTCTCAAATGTAACATATGGAAAGCATTGGAGTCTGCCACCATCAAACGGAGTTCGGTATCTTTCTTCAATTAGGTTCGGCAAAAGAATCTCACAAACCTCATTTATGAGTGAACTGAAGTGAGTCTTCCTATAACTGTTTTGAGCTTTGTGGATCATGTTTGAACATTTTCGAAAACACACACCCAAATGGTGGCGGTGGTGGGGGTGGAATTGGAGGCGGTGGTGGTGGTGGAAATGGAGACGGTGGTGTTGATAATGGCTAACTATCTAGTCTTAGGATGATTTTCTAATTAACAATCTAATATTTTTGATAATCAATAATTTATTTGCTAATCTCAATTACAATCTCTAATCGTAATTATGGTGTATAAGGGGTTTTTGAGATTACTTCATTGTAACCCTATTTTGGATTAGCCTTTGCCCCTATTAAAAAAGAGCTCGCCCCCAAATTAGCCAGGCTAGTTTACCTAATCTTTTACCAAAACAAAAGAGAAAATTAGAAATGAAAAGTTGCAGTGAATGAGCTTTCCCTTGGTCTACCCCCACTCTCCCTGCTCAATGAATTACCAATTAACCAATTCACTGATTTACCCATCAACCCTGCCAGTTTACTCCAACATCACAATTAATTTAAGAATTCTGCTTTGACTAGCCGTTGTAATTCACCCTCTTGCTCTTTCCCTTATTCCATGATTGTCATTGTCTGCCTGTCTATACGAAAATAAGAAAAAAAAATAGAGTATGTTTCTGCTTAACTTTATCTGTTTTTGGTGTGGCCAAGGGGTCTCGGCAGTGAGCAAAAATCAGAAAGCCTACCTTTTATAAATGTTTTAAACTAGAGAATTTTACTTCTCCGCCTAAAGCATAGGGACGGAGGAAGTATATTATTACCTTTTGCAGCTTCCTCGAGCTTTTTGAAAGTAACTTAAGCTTTAGTACTCTCATTTCCAGTCCGTGTTCTATGTAAAGACAAAAGATAATTAAGTTAATTAACTATAAATGGTATAAAACAAAATGACAATGAAATTTTCATTCTAAGTACATGCTCCATGTCCATGAGGCTTCATTATTCATAACCGTTCATCATCTTAGTAATGTGAACGGAAGAAAGAACTTCTACTAGCAATGCCTTCAATATGAAATGATTAAAAATTTGGAGTTCGGACATCGGACTGATGAAATAGGCGTTATAATAGTCCCAGGCCCATAAAACAATGAAGCAGTGTGTGAAGTGTTGGTGAGCCCAATTTGCGTCTAGCCTGTAGTTAGTTCATGGTGGCTACGCAGGGAAAAAAGTAAACGCTTGAAGTATTCATTTTCTGAAGGGAAGATGAAGAATTTCGGTGGACAATCGCAAAAGGGATTTGTGAATTGTATTGCAAGAATTGTGCCTGGTGGGTTAGATTGAGTTTGTAAAGAGGCTAGGGAGATTGAGTTTGTAAATTGGGCTAGGGAGATTGAGTTTGTAAAGAAATTATGTTTGCATAATTTCTTCAATTATGTGATACATATGTTCCTTTTTTTTTTCTTTTTTTTCTTTGTGAGTGAACTGTGGGTTACAAGTTTGAGGTTTGCAAACTAGTGTCTTTTGTACAATGCCTAAAACAATCACG
>JAJJMA010059609.1:0-11949 GCA_023529015.1 Papaver nudicaule
AACCCGACTCTGTATTATAGGAACCCTTTAAATTAATAGTCTCGTGATTAAGGAAATTAATTTATTAATCTAGAAAGATTATTAAATCTAGCGATCATCAGATTTATTATTTTAAAAAAACTATTAGTCGGAAAAGTATTAATTTAAAGAGTTTTTGCTGCAACTAGATTGGAATGGAGAATTTTATCGCAAACTATAATTTTTCTTAGGCATCCACCACAAAAGTGAAATAATGATTCTGGATTTTCTTTTTTTGATCTCTTACATTTCAATTTGGCTATGTTAAACATTGATAACAATATCAAGCCATACAAACAAAACCCAAAGGCAAGAGAGTCAAGGTCCTTCAACTTCTACCGTCGCAAACTCATCTTTAAAAGCATCGACATGAGATAAACCGAAGCTTGTAATAAAAGATACTTCTTGTTTGGTGAATATAATCCAGAATATTGTTTGGAGCCTTTAAGCTTGCGAAAGAGCTTATTAAACATATCCTTATACATTTTGCCACCTTGATAGAATCACCGGAATCATTATTGTTAGTCCTTGCACTACCACTGTTAGAGCATTGCTCGATCAAACCTACTAAGCTAGTTGTCAAGTTTAGATGTCAAAACACAATTCTTGATTTAGCCTATTAGAGTTTAGATTTCGGGATTGGGATATAGACAAAGTAGTAGAGACCTTGAAGACGAAGAAAGAGATTACCAAGAAGACATCATATATTCTTCATCGACAAAAAGTTAGGAGGAGTTGTGACATTATATGGAATTTCTTCTATTCTACTTATTTTATCTTTCGAAATAGTCGGCTACTTTAGTAGAGATACTATACAATTGAGATTGTTATCTTGTCTATATAACCATGTGGTATGTTGGTATAATTTCTCGGTGTACTAAGTTTACAAGATACATGAGATAAGTTCAATAAACTTTCCATTGCAATGATTTGCTTGCAAGACACATGTAGGAGAATGGATGAATCTAAAGAGTAACTCTAAGAGCAGAGTCATGGATTATAGCTGAGGACGTATGCACGTCTAAGTACGAAAATTGGCCAAGCCCAAGTACTTCCAGCGGATCCAGTTAAACCCTAATTTGGAGGCAGGCAGGTTCCCGAACTGATTAGCGTATAAGAGCTCCGGATTTTCCCCCTGAGTTCCAAAAACGTCGATTTCTACACATACATGTACGTGAACGATAGGCTTCGATGTTTTAGGCCTGAATTCCAAGTCCAGTCGGTTCGCGAACCTTCTGGTGGTTATCTTCGGGATAATTACGCGGGATTTGACTAGATAACTCCTTATCTCTTAGTTAGACTTGATCCTTTTCACGATAATATTTGTGGTCACATCTAAAGAATCTCAATACGTCAATAAGATTATGGTGTTCTCATTTTCATTGGATCTCTATCTTGAAGTGGTTAAGAGTTAACAAACCACTCGGCAGATAAAAGTTAAAAGATTTCCAAATGAGATCAACCTATATTTCTTTGTGTGCAAGCTAAGTAATGATACGTTTTACACGGGCACTAGCTAACTTGTAGCACATGTTGCTAGAGCATGGCTCGGTCAACCTCACTAAGTGTTGGTATGTCAAGCTTAGTTGTCAAATTTAGTGATCAAAACTTGACCGCTTGCAACACACATTAGGTAAAGACTTCATTAAGTTAGCTTTAGGTTGTGGAAGATTTTGGTAGGATTTAGAATCACTATTTGAAGAGTTGAAGAAGACTGAAGATCAAACGAAGATATCCGGCTTCACATTCAAGAGGTTAGTGAATCTAAATAATGTTATTTCATTATCTTTTACACTTGTGCTACAAAAGACAAAAACATAACTTAATGTTTGAGCTTTACGTTATGACTTGATCACTTATGATCAGTGTGTCTTAAGATATAACTCCACTTTATCTCTTGCGATATTGTTGTTGTAGTTATGACGTTCCATATTGCTTAGAGCTTTCTTTTCTTCTCCGTCTCTAAGTGATATAATGTTTTTCCTAAAACCTGCGAGTTGGATATAACAGTTGTGATGTTGTCTCGGTAGTATTACGAGATTTAAACCATCACAGTATTGTGTCTCGACTTACCTAGTCTGACTCTGTATGATTGATTGGTACGTACTTGTATGTGCTAAATGTAATCGAGATCGTGACTCACACTTATGTTGTGTAGACTATGTTAGGGCATTGTCCGGTCAAACCCACTGGCGTTGGTATGTCAAGCTAGTTGTCGGTTTTAGGTGTCAAAACACAATTCTTGATTTAGCCTACTATAGTTTAGATTTCGGAATTGGGATATAGACGAAGTAGCAGAGACCTTGAAGCTGAAGATTGCGTTTACAAATAATAAATCAAATATTCTTCATCGACAAAAGGTTAGTAGGAGTTATGACTTTATATGGAATTTCTTCTATTTCACTTATTCTATCTTTCGAAATAGTCGGCTACTTTAGTAGAGTTATATCGATTGAGATTTGTACTCTTGTCTACATAACCATGAGTTATGTTGGTATGTGTACCCACCATACTAAGGTTACAAGGTATATGAGATAGATTCTATACATTTTCCGTAGCAATGGTTTGCTTGCAAATCACATGTAGGAATCTGGGTGAATCTAAAGGAGTACTCTAGAGAAGAGTCTGTGGATTATAGTTGAGGGTGTCTCGCACATCTAAGTACTGACCAGCCCAGAACTTCCAGCGGATCCAGTTTAAACCCTAATCTGAGTGATGGATGTTCATGAACCGTCTCGTGAACAGTGGCTCAGAAAATTTCTTCAGAGTCCCAAAACGTTGATCTGTACGCGTACATGTACGTGAACCACAGATTCAATGCATTTGGCCGGAATTCAGACAGACGGTTCACGAACCGTCCAAGTGAATATTATGTGGAATTTTCACACGGGTGAAACAACTAACTCCTTATCTCTTAGTTGGACTTGGTTTATCAAGAAATATCTTCTGTGGTACATCTAATGAATTCAATGAATCAATAAGATAAAGGTGTTTTCATGGTCATTGGATTTCTATCTTGAAGTGGTTAAGAGCTAACAAACCACTTGGCATATAAATGTTAAAAGAATTCCAATTGAGATTAACCTAGGGTTTCTTTGTGTGCAAGTCAAGTAACGAGCACGTTTTACACGGGCACTTGCTAACTTGTAGGTTAAGAAATCTGTTGTTTTATCTCAAAGCAACCTATCTTATTGAGATCTATAAATAGAGGATTAAAGAACGAAAACAACAAGCATCAAGCATACGTGAAGTTTTTATGTGGAATTGATCGTAAACTCTTTGCACTTCGGTGTAAGCTTGTTGTGGTAGTCATCCTCTATTAGGTAGCAGTTCCTCTGTGGGATTTATCCAACGACTAGAAAGACTTCTCTAGAGAGTTGGGAAGCACAGGTAGGAGATATTTGCCTTTGTGGTATTTATCGGATTAACCTGTAACCTTAGTTACCTGATGACGTTTTTGTCTATTCTACAGTCATTTTCTTATGCAATAAGGTCATTCAAGAACTGATATGTAACTACAGGGTTTTAACTGAAGCAACGTACGACTGCACGTTCGTGATTGTACGACCTAGTTATATCTAGTAGTGTAAGTATCTTAAGTGATTCTTTTCACAGCTGAGGTAGAGACAAGTTGGGCATAATTTACTTGGTTTACTTGTCAGCTCCCGCTTGTAAGTAGATTTCTGTATGACCTGGAGAAATCTTAAGGAAGTCACTTTCGTATGTTAAACTGAAGAGGACAGTTCGAAACATACAGTTGATAATAGAGGTTGGAAAGCCGAAGTTGTCAAGAAGCCTTTAACAGCGGTTAAAGCAACTCCTAGGCCTGTAGAGGACGTCAGCTCCGGGAATCAAGTGTACAGAATATGTGGATCCAGAGGCGTAAGGAGTGCCACAGTAGAAAATTCACTTGGAGGGTTGGAGTTGGTCTCTGCTACATCACAGACCGAAGTCTTTTAGTAGGCTAACATTTGTAGACAGTTAGTACTGTGCGGTGTTCAATCTGGACGAGATCCCGAGTTTTTTCTACTGGATTGTAGTTTCCTCTTTAAAAAAAATCTATTGTATCTTGTGTGCTTTACTTTCCGCATTATATCCCTGATTATATAATTAAAGCAAACACAAGTAGTATGTTATTATAACCTGAAGTTGGTCCTCAATCCTTTCAAGGGATTCACCAAGAGTTTTCTTGCGTCGGGAATGATCACTTGTGATCCTAACTCAGGTTATCACATATTTGGATATTTATTTTTGAGTTCGTCCATATCTTACCATAAGACTCACGAGCCCAAACGAAAAGTTGGTTGTATTTCGGTACCCCCGCTTTTTCAAATACCAATTAAAAAAACAGTTTGATCTTCTTTCAAACATTTCAACAACAACAATTCAATTGAAATCAGTAGATTGATTTGATTTCAAACCATAACTATTTGTGTTAAAGCATGCTAGGTTGACCTCACTAAGCGTTGATATCTCAAGCTTGGTTGTCATAATTTAGTGATCAAAACTCGTCACTTTAATACATTTACTAGAGTCAGACGTCATTCGGTTAGACAAAAGATGTAGAAGATGGTTGGTATGATCTAAAAGATTAACTGAAAATTTGAAGATGATTGAAGAACAACGTACTTATTATTCTTCATCAAAAGGTTAGTCCTCTAGGCAACACGATTCCGATTTATCTTCTGCTCTGAGATGAAAGATATATTAACTTAATGTTTGAATGAATGATAGTAAACTGACTTGATCACCTGTGATCAGTGTGTCGTGCGAAATGACTTATGTTGAATTTGTATAACATTAACATTGAAGTTTTCTTTATTGTGTTACCTTGAACCTAATACAATATTGCTCGGAACTTGTGTTACATAAATAGTTGTATGGTTGAACCTTGTTTACGTACTCGTATGTAAATGACATTTTCATTAATTGGTGAAAGGTATGTGAAGTGTTATCTACGATGAACTTCATGGTATTCTGAATGTTTGTGCTTATACAGTTAACAAGGATTTTTTCCGAGTTATTTGCATTCAATGTCGCTTGTGATCTTCAGATTCACAAAGCATTATAAGATCATTACTAGAGTTCCATTACATGGACTAGTATTTGATTTCTTAACTTAGATATCAATCACCAATGATAGGAAACAAATTTTAAGTACTATGATTCCATTTTCTAAGCTAGGTGTCGATCTTCCCATATGAGATCGATTACTGATGCTAGGAATCGATCACTAGATCTTGGTATTGATTTCCTAAGCTAGGAACCATTCTCTCTAAATGGGAATCGATTGATGATGCTAAGAATCGATTACCAATTCTAGACATCAATTTCCCCAGCCAAGGAATCGATTTTCTCTTTTGTGAAATTGATGTCCAAAGATAAGAGTCAATATCTTACTTATTGAAATCGATCTCCTAAGGTTGAATCGATTCACTCACATGGAATCGATTTTATATACCAAGACATTGATTTCTCTTCAAAGAAATCGATTTTTATGCATATCATATGATGTCTACTTGGTGATAGATTGTTCGAGCTAAAAATCGATCTCCTTATATTAAAATCGATCTCTTGAAGCTCAAGTTACTTACACTTGTGTTAGTGATTTTTGAGACAACTATCTGATGAATCTGAAAAAGGAGGGGTATCGAAATACTACCAACTTTTCGTTTTGGCTCGTGAGTCTTATGGTAAAGAGTTTGGACGATCTCAAAAATCAATATCCAAACCTCTAACTGGAGTAGTCTCGACAGTTAGGTAATAACGTACTACTTGGTGCTTTAATTATAAATCAGAGTTATAATGCGGAAAGGGAAAAGCACACAAGACACCAAACGTTTTTTAACGAGGAAACTGCCTTGCAGAAAAACCTCGGGACCTCGTCCAGTTTTGAACACCGCCCAGTACAAACTGACTACAAACTCTAGCCTACTATAAGACTTCGGTCTGGGATGTAGCAGAGACCAACTCAAGGCCTCCAAGCGAATTGGCTACTGTCGCCTTCCTTACGTCTCTGGATCCCCCACAGATCGTCACGCACTTGATTCCCCTAGCTGACGTCCTTTACAGGCCTAGGAGTTGCTTTGACCGATGCCAAAGGCTTTTGTCAGCAATACTGGGTTTTAAACCAAAACTGTTGACTTATGGTGTAACTGTCCTCTATCAGTTTACCATAAATAAGATGACTTCCTTCGGATTGTCAAATCCAGGTCATACGGAAATCTACTTCACAAATCGAGGCTGACACACTTTCTCAGCGACGCTCAATTTGTATCTACCTCAGTTATAGATGAAGAACCACTTAAGGAACTTGTATAACTGGAGCCAACTAGGTCTTACAACACCGAGTGCAGCCGTGCGTTGCTACCTTTCAAACCTTAACGTAACTTAACTTGTTCTTGAATAGCCGTATATCAGAAGAGACGGACTTTGGAATAGACAAGAACTAAGATAGGTTACTGAGGTTACAGGTGATTCTGATCAACCGCTGAGGGATCAATCTACCTGTGCTTCCCAACTCTCTAAGGAAGTCTTGGATAGTCGTAGGGAGTTCCCAGAGGAGCTGCAACCTATAGAGGATGACTATACCACAACAAGCTTTCACTGAAGTGAAAAGAGTTTACGCTACTTCCCTGAGGACCTTCACGTGTGCTTGATGCTTGCGGTATTTGTCCTTAGACACCTCTATTTATAGCACTCAATAAGATAGGTTGCTTTGGAATTAAGCAATCAATTACTTGTCCCACAAGTTAAGGAAACCCTAAACTTGCCAACCAAGTAATACAGATTAATCTCAATTGAAATTCCTTTTTAGATTTATCTGCCAAGTGTTTTGTTGGCTCTAAAACACTTCAAGATAGGAATCCAACAGACCAGAGATAATCTTATCTTATTGACTCATTGAGGATCGTTAGATGGAACACAAAAGGTATTTATGTTTCACACAAGTCCATCTAAGAGATAAAGGAGTTGGAATTTGACTCAAAGTGAAAATCTAAAGATATTCACGCAATTTGACTTTCCAGAAACTTCTCTGCGTCAGGTTCACGTACTGGTACGTGTACAAATGCGACACAGGAGATTTTCTGGTCCAGGTACGCGAAACCGGTTCGGGTACCGTCGAAGTCAAATTTAGGTCAAACTCTGAATCCGCTGGAAGAACTGGGCTGAGCCAGAACTTAGACATGAGAATGTCCTCAGCTATGATCCATGGACTCTTTGCTCAAGAGTACTCCTTAGATTCATCCATATCCAACATAACAGTTTGCAAGCAAACCATTGTAATGGACACATGGCGTCGAATCTATCTCATATGTTCTTGATTCACAGTATTCGTGGGATCAAACACTGGTCATGACATAAAGCCATGTTACACAAGAACACGATCTCAATCGCTACATTACTACTAAAGTAGTCGACTATATTTCGAAAGAATAGAGAAAGTAGAATAGAAGAATAATCCGTAAAGTCATAACTCCTACTAACCTTTTGTCGATGAAGAATAATTGATGTCTTCTTTGTCTTCACAGTCTTCGTCTTCAAGGTCTCTACTACTCTGTCTATATCCCATTTCCGAAATCTAAACTCTAGTAGGCTAAATCAAGAATTGAATTTTGACACCTAAAACTGACAACTAGCTTGACATACCAACGCTAGTGGGTTTGACCGGACAATGCCCTAACAGAATCATACTTTGTGCTTAACACTTACTCGTCTAAGTGTGATTAAGGTTCATATTGGTCATAAACATGAGCATACATGTTTCGGCTCATTTCTAGGCACAGGAGGCTAATGTACTCGGCCTTGCGACAATGTTGTATTCTTGGAAAAACCAAATATGGTCCTACATCCGCCTAGAAGATTTTTATTCTTATCTTTGAGAATCTGGGAAAGTTAAGGACAGCATGCCAGAGCTATGTTATCGTTTTGGTTTAACTTGGAAGTGTATTTAAGATGATGGAACTATGTGTATTCGTAGTATTTTAGGTCTTTTCCCATTAGACCGAATTCTATTGTATCCTTTGACTCAAGGGCATTATCCAGTTGTGTCTCAAATAGTGCATTTAATGAGGATTTTCATTTCCTTTTATTTCATTGTTATCTTTAATTAAACTTCGACCTTTACTTTTTCTGGATAGATCGATCTTATTTATTCTAGGGTTTTTCTCATCTATTATAAGAACCACTCAAGATCGTGTGATAGAACTGTACTAGATCTCTATTGACCTGGAATTGTAAGAGAACGATGTTTCGTGTGCCAACCTGATAAATCGTGTGCCAATGATGTTTGTCTATTTGGATATGATTTATTGTTTAGTATCTTGGTTTATTTAAGGTCATATGTTATCCATTGGCTTGATTGTATCTGGGACTTACAACGAGTTTTATGATTCGTATCGTAGATGTAATAGCCTTGTCGTAATATCAAGGAGTTTAGATTATTAAATGGAAGATCCTTGATTTGGTAAAGAACCAGATCTGCGGATTTTTCCTCGCCGTATTGATCGTTGAGTCCTAGAAGGAATATAGTCGTCCGATTGGAGGTCGGGTAACGATAGTCTTCACGATGTATTGTGGAGCAACTCTTAGAAGATAGTAAAGTACATCTATTTCTAAGGGATTACAAGTGCTTGATTACTTTTTGATTGGAGTCGCAGAGGAGAAACAGGGTCATTGTCGTATTTGGACATTGTCTTAGCCATCGAGACCGAAGTCTGATAGTAGGCGTGTATGGTGAATTAAATTTTAAGAGTATTTGTATTGGTCTGAACGAGGTCTGGTGGTTTTTATACGGGTTTGTAGTTTCCTACTTAACAAAATCTTGTGTGTGTGATTTACTTTATTCCGCAATTATATTTGTTATTTCATTTACAATTAAAGTAGATCACTACGTGTGTTAACATAATCTTTTGTTGTCTCGAATTAATTCTCATTGTGTAAATTAATCAGTACAAAAGTAACTTTGGTAAATCAACCTTATAATCTTTAAGGTTGTACAAAGTTTGTCTATATAGGTTGATGCGAAAAAGATTTGGGGGTCAACTCGGTGCCCTCGTCTTTTCACTAAGCTTTGTTTCTTCAATCATAAAAATTGTAGGCTTTCAATATTTCACAAGATTGTTTAACTTCAACCATTTATTTGGATCACCAAGACCTTTAATATTCCAACCTTTCAATGCATACTGTATTTGGTTCTATGTACTTCCTTTTGGTAGTTTTTCCAAACCCACAAGCAGTGTTTGCAATAGTATCAATTGTCGCCACAATGCTAGTTCTTGTGTAGTACTTTTCTTTAAGATATTTGCCCGTAAAGAATTAGGTTGCTCTGACTAACCTCCAGTTTACCTTGGCCAACATAAGAATTCCCAAACCTCCAAGTGATTTAGGATTACAGATAACAATCCAAGCTAAGGGTATCAACGGATGCGTTCGGATACGAATAATGCACTATTTGTATCGGAATCCGACAATTCTAAACAACATCCGAATCCAATTCGAAATCCGAACGGATATAGTATCTTCGATTTCGGATTCGTATTCGGATTTTTATCTGGATTTTAAATATTACCCGATCAAAACTCAAAGCAATAAAAAACTATAATAGTTAGTATTTCTGAGAGAAATTAGTATACATAATAAAGAAAAATCAATTTAATGATTTTTTTTTTGGAGTATTACTAGTATTTGGAAAAAAAAAATACATGAATATGTACTTTTGTAAGTAGTAAAATACACAAAGTAATGTATAATTTTTTATTTTTTTTTAATTGCAAAGGTTATATTAAAGTTGGACCGAAGCCCACTACCTACAAGCCCAGGTAGCTAGGCAAGGAAATAAAGAAAAATCCCCCCACCCCGATTCAGACGAGTTTCGAACTCAGGTCGTCGGTAATGTATAATTTTTCGAATACGAATTAATTCGGATGCGGTTAACTCAGTATCTAAAATCATATCCGAGTAGTTACATTTTCGGATAACAAATTCGGCTATCCAAATCCAATTTAAATTTCCAGATAATATTTTGTAATTCGAATGTGAATTCAAACGATTTTAGAGTTTTCGAACATCCATTGGCACCCTTTAATCCAAGCTTTACAGAACACACCCTTGCTAGCATGCTTTTCCTTTCCCCGGAAAAAAGTATCTTTGAGCTTTATCCTTCTTAGCAATAATTGTACATAGAACTCAAGCAGTTTCATCTGCTACAAAGAACAGTAGAAGAAAAGCCTTACTCAGAACTGTCTTACAAGCAGCAGATACCAACTTATCTTTCCAACTTTGGAGCCTGTTCTCAATGGATTCTCAACTCTGTCAAGAACATGCTGGATGGAATTTATCTTAGAAGAATGGGTGAAAAAGAGGAATCAGAAGTATCTACCATTCACTGAAATTTTTAAAAGAGGAACATGCCGGAAGCGATTAACAAAATGCTGAAATCTATTAAAAAATACTGTAAATCTAAATGAGTCAGAAAACTTAAAGTATTCTTTTGTACACAAAAAGTACAAAGATTACTTCACTAGTTAGCACTCAAGCACAGTCTTGATTAGCATTTAAGGAAGTCCTTAATAAACATTCAATTATTCTTTATACAAAAGAAGACACTGCCAAAATAAAAAGCAAAACAGAAAGAACAAACATCAAACTATTCAATGTTTAGGATTCCATAGTATTTTCTTGCTTCTTCACAAAGTATAGAAGTATCTGCCATTAGTTGATGCATCTGAATATCTGGCTACTTAAGTTTTAAACACCATTTGTATACCTGAAGAAGCTGTAGGAACTGCTCTTAGCTGATCTTTAAATTGCTTGACTTGACTCGCTCTATCAGGCGATCCAACAGTAGAACGGAAACATATAATAACTTTCTCCAAAACCTTTGCATGTTTCAACACAAAACTCAGAAGTTTAAGCTCAGCATCACATCCTTCCACTTTTTCAATCTGGACAAACTTGAGGAGAGACAACATTCCCGGCAATGACAAGCCTGCTTCCCAATCATCTCCAACTTCTGCTAAATTTGACTCATTTGATTCAAGGAGAATTTTGGTTATATTAGGAGAAATCTTGAGCAAGAATGCTACAGCCCGCAAGCAACCTCTTGTAAGCCACAGGTCCAGCATCAAACATTGTAGATTACATAGGCGAGGTGGTTGAAAGTCTGATAAATCAGGAGCTTGTGAGAGAACCTCAAGGAATCCAGGTGATAATTTCATTTCTTTCATCATATAAACCGCTCTAAGAAAGTTCAGCAGACGTTTAGCATACACTTGCTTTTTCTTTGAAGGCATATATGAATAACTTTCTGCCTTCTCATGTTCTTTTAATGCATGGAGTTTCATGCTAAAATTTACCCTGGATAGTGGAGAACTGTTTTCCAGAGAATAATCTTTTGTCAATAGAGATTTGCAAGAGAAGACTTCAAGATTTGGAGCACGTAACTTGATAATGTTAGGCATAATATGATTATGAGGCATCATATGTCTAAGACAATAACCATATTTGAACTTCTTAAGGCTGAGAGAATCAACAATCAAATTCCTTTGATTATCAGTTTGTATATCACAATCAGTTATGGTTAAAGTTTCAAGAACTGGACAACTTGTAAGCAGACGTCTAGATGATTCTACATTGGAGATTGATAATCCCACAAGGCTCATTACTTTGAGCTGAGGTAAACTCATTGATCCCGGTAAAACAATATTTGCACATCTGCGATCACCAAACACTACAAGTACCAACTTTCTCAGTGATTTACAATTCAAGAGACGGTAAGGAATTTCATATTCAGAATGATGACATTGACCGATTCCTATAGTTATTTCTTGAACATTACACTTAACTGCAGCAAGGCTCCATCTATTAACATTCATTGTCACCTTATTATCATACGCAGACTTCCTCCATTTCAACCTAAACGTCTGAATA
>JAJJMA010059613.1:0-12325 GCA_023529015.1 Papaver nudicaule
TTCTGATAAATAAATGATTGCTTCAATTAGCAATGAACAAAAAAATTTGAAATGGAAAAGGTTACAGGTATCCAATGTGTATCTATGAAGAGAGAGAGAAGAAAAAAAAGGATCCACTTACTGCAGCATGGCTATCATGAACTGAGAGCTGTCATCAGACGAGGCCTAGAGGAACATACATACCCAAGAGAATTAAAACAAGAAACTAATAAGTCCAGTATCTGTAGATTTAAAATACATCATTACAACCAGAATGAAGCTTGTGTCTGTACCATTTTCGAAAACTCGAAGTCATGTTCCAAACAAAGTTGTCTAGCAATCTCCTGTAAGATTCAAAAGGGTCTCAGAAACTTAAGAAGAACGAACTTCACTAATCTTTTCTCCCTGAGACTGGGCAGTAATTTTTTACATTTTTTAGTACTGGATAAACCTAAGAAATGCCAAAACTCCATACAAGAATACTAGAGGTCACAAACTCCATACAAGAATACTACCGCAACAGCAAAACAATGAATTATTTCCCCCCATTGTCTATGCACTTATTAAAGCTTTATATGAATTCAAAATCCATTACCACTGAAATTGTTTCAGGATGTTCAGTCTGTAAATCTCGTAGAACAAGCTCCGACACCTGAAGCTCCAAAAGAACACCTTAGTCAAGATTTTGGGCAAAGCCATTAACACAGATTTTTTCCCCAGATTAATAAGATTAAATCCAAAAAAAAAAAAAACAATCAAAAACAAAACAAACCCAATGAAACATATCAGTATCGACACCATTAAAACGTCGTTATGGATTTCACTTTCTTACGGTTTTGAAATCCATAACGCAAACCCTAAGAAAATTATAGAAATTGAAATCTAAAGAGAGATTTCACCTCAAACAGACTCTTTTAGGACCTAATAGTTGCGGACTTCGATCCTGCACAACAAACAAAGAAATAATTAAAGGTAATCTTCACAAAGTCAGATGATTCTATGATAATCAAGAAAACTAAAAGAACGAGTTTCTTGAATACAGTAGAATGAAGAACTCGTCTTTGCATTTCTTCATTTTCTTGTATAACAGTAGGTGATAAAAATGAAGAAATGCAAAAATAAATTACTTCTATCTATGTTTCATTCATGAGCCAGGATTTGGGAAAGATGAAAGAAGTCTATGTGAGTTTTAGAGATGAAGATAATCTAGATCTAGACACTAGAGCCATCGAGAGAGTTAAAGAATGAGTTTCTCTTTGTGTCGTTTAGAATCGATCCAGCACACTAAAGAGATAAGGTGGGGCCCAAAAGTTTTTTTTTTTTTTTTTTTTTTTTTTAAATTTTTTTTAGCTCTAACACGGACGAAAGGCGTGGAAGTGTGGGTAGCAGAGCTGATGACAAACATGTAAATAAAATTAGCCAAATCTGCTACACCATTTCTTGATCTGCTACACACATTGGCCGTAGTACCCATTACTAGGGAGAAAGTGTGTAGTTGTTTAGTGTAGCAAAGTGGTTGATTTCCACTAGTGGCTACTGTTTCCCTATTTAGATTATAGACCAAGAGCTATATATATGTGCTCCTGGTGTAGAACAAAAGGTATTGAAATTTTATATATTCTATTAAGTTTTACTTAATATTGGTGGCTAATTCCCAATTCAAAGGATTTTATCATTAGGGTTCTTAGTTTTGGTGTTGGATCCTGTCACGATGACTATTCCACGGATCAATGGCCATTTTGGTTGTTTGCTTGGTCGGTAATAGGCCAAACTAGCAAATACTGTTGTTTGTTTTCCCAATAATTAAGAGGTAAACAACGTGATGGTGCGTTGCATCAAAGTGAAATACACATGTCACGTCCCAGAGAGGCTCACATTTTTGCAGCTTCTGGTATGCCATTTCACGGTTCCTATTCCAAAAACAAGACCATAATGAACCTAGCTCATTCCTTTAGCGCCCGGTTAATCTAGGACGCTAAGCCACAATCACACATATTCACCTAAGTTGCCAAGTCCAACCACGGTTAACTTGGTTGTATTTGAATAAATTAACAACACAAAATTCCCCATTAACAACGGAACTAATAATTCGTTTCCAGAACTTTGTTTTTTAAAATAAAAGGTTAAAATTTTATTGAAACTAAACCATGATAATTACAACCCAAATTTATCCAGGGCATCCTTTACAATTATTACTATCAGACCCAAAAATGTATCAAAATTGTATCAAAAATGTAACTTAACAGAGTTTTCAATTGACAACTGCTTTCCAGTTAAGTATAAGATCCCTGAAAGTGTAAAATCTAAACCACTTAGGTTCCACACCCCACATATAAAGAGTGCTTTTCACTTCATCTATTAGAGTTTTTGTTTCTCTACTCTTTTTACCAGCCATAACTACCTTGTTCCTCTCACTCCATATCACCCAACTGATGGCAAATAATAGTATAGGCCAAAGCTTTCTGCCAAGCTTCTTCACTCTTCTGAACTTCCAGGCTATCAATTCCTTTTCCACAGTTTCATTCATAACCCATTTAAGTTTAAAAGCTGACAAGAAATACCCCCAAATCTTGTTGGCAGTGGAGCAGTGCAACAAGATATGGTCTGCAGTTTCCTCATCTGTTTTGCATAAACTGCACTGTTTGTTGACAATATTACAGCCTCTTCTATTCAATTTTCAATGGTGGGAACGGCCTTATGTATAACATACCATATAAAGAATTGAACCTTGGGAGGAACATGCTTAATCCAAATGCTCTTGTATGGAAAGCCTCTATCTGTAATCTCCCTATTCTCTTCAGCAAATAACCAGTCAAAGCAAGTTCTGACAGTGAAGGGTTTACCTGTTTTGCATACTACAGAGTCGCATTCTATTGAGAGAGAGGGTGGAGCTCCAAGAAATGTTATCATTTCAGCAATTTGAAGAAGTTCAGTGACTCCAGGACATGAAAAGAACTTGAAATTCCATTTCCCCTGTTGGAATACATCTTGAATTGTAGCTTGTTTCTGCATGGCTTTTTTATACGCTCTCGGATATTTTTCTTTCAATCTGACTCCATCTTTCCACATATCCAACCAAAACTTGATTGTAGCTCCATTTCCAATATTCGTATTTGTGAATTTTTCAATAATCACCTTTTCTTTTTGAATAGCCATCCATGGACTTCTCCCAAGGTTTTGATCACTATCTTGAAGTCACACATCCTCATCATTTCCTTCCATTTTATGTTCCACCACTTTTCTCCATAAGGATAACTTCTCATTGTTGTATCTCCATGACCATTTAGCCATTAAAACCCTGTTGATCATCCTCAACTCCCTCAAAGCTAATCCCCCAAACTCTTTAGGCTTACATATCTTCTCCCATGATACCCAATTTATCTTCTTCTTCTTCTTGGTGGAACCCCATAAGAATTTCCTCATTATTGATTTGAGTTTTTCTTCAACCCCCACTGGCATTTTGAAGATAAACATATAGTATACTGGTAGTGATAATAGAGTGGACTTGATTAGTACTAATCTTCCAGCTTTGGATAACTGCCTTCTTCTCTGTGGAGTCAGTTTTTTTTGGAACTTTTCTATGATTGTATCCCAAATGATTCCTGCATTCGTTTCCAGAATTGCTGCCACTTTCTATCTCAATGGTGTGTTTGTAGGACTATCGGCCTTCCAAGACTCATCAAATGCAGTCACAACAATGGCTGTTTTTTTTTTAGCTCATACAGTTTTTTTTTTTTTTTGGTATTTTTTAGCTCATATAATTGACCCAATAAAAAAGGGATCACTCGATTAAAATATGGTGGATAAGAATTTGTAAAATTAAATTAATTAATTAATTAATTTAATGTACTTAATTAAAATAAAATAAATGAAAATTTTAAATGAAACCAAACTCTGGTTAAGAATTTCTTCTCTCTCTAAAGAGAAGGAGGCAGAGGAAAAACTAACTCACTCTCCCCTCTCTCTCTAGACCTTCTCTCTCCCCCGACCCCAAATTCCCCGTCCTCCCTTTTCTCTCTCTCATCATCATCATCGTCTATCTAAAATCCATTCCTTCAATTTAGGTTTTGATTTTGATGATGATTGAGTAATTTCAATTCTACCAAAACCCTAGTTAGTAATTTCAAAATCGTATTTCTATCGGGTTTTCCTATTGATCGTTTCAGTCTCAGTCTTTTGCATGTCATATTCTTTGATTCTGTAGAATTTTAGGGGAAAATGTTAGATTAATTGATTCTCAAATGATTGATGGGGTTAGAATCATCTGGTTAAATTTTCTGAATTTCATGGATGGTTTCAAGGATAGAAAGAGAAAAAACCAAAAATTACTCATCTTATGACTTCTTATTGATGTTTTAGGGTTAAACTTCATATGGAGGCATTAAGAAATTGGGGTTTAATTTAGAAAAGTTTGATTCTTTGTTTTTCTTCTTCGTCATGGATGATACAACAACTACTAGTAGTTGCCTAGTTGGGGAGAAGTCACCATGGAGGCCTGCAGAGAGAGCTTTTCATCGGTATTCCCCAGTAATGGATGGTGGAGAAACTTCTCTCAAACAGAATGCTGTGCGACTTGTTTCACGAAAACCGGTTAGTTTTTGTTTTTGGTGATTGTCAAAATTCACCTGTTTTGGATTGTCATTCCTTGAGGTGTTTGATTTTGATTAGCTTCATAAGTTTGTTAGTACTGAGTTCACTATCTCAAAGCCAAGGAATTGATTCAAATGTCATCACTTTTCTTGTATTTCAATTGTGCTATGAAAAAATGTGCTTGAACTGAAGAAAGATCAAAAACATTTTTTCCTTAATCTAGGAGTGGAATTGTATTAGTCTTTGGGATGTTTTACTTCTGTAACGATAAATTTCTCATTTTTTCTGCTGTGTAGCATGATAGAAGTTGCTATGAGTTGGGTATATATGCATGTCACTGTTTTTCTTATTTATCAGGAAGATGAAATTTATAAGTGTGAACACACGAAAGCATACAATTAACCCCAGATACAAACTTAGGCATATTATCCGATAAAAACAGTCCCACCTATATGTTAAAGCCTTCATTATATGCATCGAAATTTGCACAAAAAAGCACTTAAAAATTAACTCTAGCAAAATGCAACACCGGTCACAACATTCCTCTTAGTTCTATCTTGGTGTTAAATGTTCGACTCGCTGTTGAAGTGATACTCGCTTCTATAGCTATGGGATAATGTGTGTCCTTGCTATTCATCCCCGCAGTTGGTTGAATCCACCAAGTGTAGTTACAATGCTTGCCTTTTAATTTCTGTCAAATTTATGTATGTTACTTTTCTGAAATTGCTTGATCTATCTTACTTGCTTGTCAATTAAGTGTCTCAGAGTAATTGCACTGCTCAGATTGCATAGTCTCTTTCTCTCTTGCATAGTGGATACTGCTGTACTGATTCATGCTGACAGAAGCTTTCACCTGTGCAGCTCGTCGCCAAATTAACTAAAGACATAGTTAAAACGTACCAAACCTGTAATCCAGATTTCAAGCATAATGAAGAATTAAATCCAAAGCGTTTCCTAACCACCCCATCAGTTGGTATTAGCAATGGTGGATATGATAATGAAAACTCAGATCTGATCTTGAGTGTGAACTTTGTCTTGCTCCACATGGGATCACAACGAAGGTCTTGGTTCAGATATGCGTTATAATGCTACTAGATTTTGTTTTATCTGATTTGCTTTGCTTTGCATTGTCATGAACTTGTCACTAGTTCTGTTTTAAGTTTTAAAGACTAAAATTTCCTAGTTTGCAATTTAGAACAAGTGCATTGTTGCTTTTACCATGTTGTAGATACATTGTCAAAGAGATGCTTGGGCATGGGACATTTGGACAAGTTGCCAAGTGCTGGGTCGAAGAGTTGAAACGCCATGTTGCTTTAAAGATAATAAAGAATCAACCGGCATATTATCAGCAGGCACTTGTTGAAGTATCTATTTTGTGGCATTTAAATACAAGATATGATCCGGAGGATAAACACCACATAGTCCGCATTCTGGACTATTTTGAGTTCCAAAACCATTTATGCATTTCCTTTGAATTGCTTGGCTCAAACCTGTAAGCTTCTCTGTGCATTTCAATTATTGAATGGTTTATTGTGCCACCAAGCATTGTATATGTAGCTTAGCTTTTTATGTTACACTGACATATGTTAATGAAACATTGGTGGCTACGTAGGTACGAGCTCATGAAGATGAACAATTTTAGAGGATTATCAATGAACATTGTCCAAGTTTTTGCGAGACAGGTAGCTTTGTTATTTAATGCCATGTTCGAGTATATGGTTGCGTCATAGGGGTGCTTATACTGCAGCTCATAAAGAGTATGTTCTTATTATGGTCTATCTTTATTTCATTTCTGTAGATTTTGCGAGCCTTAGTATTGATGAAAGATGCTAACATCATTCATTGTGATCTGAAGCCTGAAAACATTCTTTTGTGTACGAGGTTAGTTGTTTCTCACCTTAGATCTTAAGTTGTTAAATGTGTCTGTTATATAGATTCTAAGCGATTGTCTTCTGTTTAACAAGACCGAAGCCTGGAGAAATCAAAATCATCGACTTTGGATCAGCTTGTAAGGAGGATCGAACGGTTTATTCTTACATTCAGGTCTTCATCTCAATTTGTGTGCTTCAGGGTTTGACTTTACTCTTCAATTATGTCGATGTGGTTTGTATACAAGATTAGGTGATTAATGCATCATATATGGCTGCAGCTTGAGCCTTTTATTTTGTTGTGCTGCAGAGTCGTTACTATAGGTCTCCTGAAGTTCTTCTTGGCTATCAGTATCCTCTCAGCTGAAATTCCCCTTTCATTTATCAACATTAGTATAGTTAAGTGCACCTGCCATGCACATGCTTGTTATGTTGATTCTCTATTTTGTTCCTGTACCGTTGTTTAAATTTCTCCACCTGTGCTTTTTGCGTATAAGTCCACTTTCAGTAAACATTTATCATCTGTGTCTGATTGTTGATCTTGTTTTTCAACAGTTTTAGTTTTTGAGCAGACAAAAGCCCTACTATTCGCCTTTGTTCTTTTGCTTCTTAACTTTACTGCACGCTGACTTGTCCAGCAATATTCAATTTCTTTATATTGTTATCAAGTTGCAATGTAGAAGCTTGCGGCCAAATTATCCAGTTTAGAGAGAGAAAAGGATATATCAGTGTCATATATGTATATCCATTTTAGAAGAGAAATACTTGAGGAGAGGAGATTTATCAAAAATAAAAAAACTGTTTAGAAGTTACATCTTTACTAGTGTTTTGATCTCTGTTTGTTAGGAAAAGAAGGGGTATTTACATCGTCTTAGTCCCTGTCCAAAAAAAATAATAAAAAAATCCTGCTTCTTTTCTCAATATTTTCTAGATGCGTTATTTGATCTTTTTTGTATGAACTGGTATGTTGTTAATTACACAAAAGCCCTGGTCCAGGTAAATGAACATACATCCCTCACTCCTGTAAACAGATCAACATTTTCCTCCATAAATGCAAACTTAAGAATAGGTATCTGTCATGCTTGAAGTGACTTGAAAAGCATGACTGTCAGCATTTATTATTACTATAGCATGTTCTGGAGGGATCCTTGACATATCTTTCAGATATAATACTGCAATAGATATGTGGTCCTTCGGCTGCATAGTTGCAGAATTGTTCTTAGGACTGCCACTATTTCCGGGAATGTCAGAGTTTGATCTGCTCAGGCGAATGATAACAACACTCGGGTATGTTTTGCAACTACGTGTTCATCTGTAAGGTGAAGCAAATATTTCCTTAATTTTTGCCTCTTCTTCCTGCTGTGCCAGCAGATTAAGTTGTTTTTCGCTCTTGTATAAGTTGTCTGCTGTATCTTTTTGGATATGTGTAGAGGCCAACCACCTGATGATGTACTGAAGGAGGCCAAAAATACAGCTAAGTTCTTTAAGCGCATTGGAAGTGGCCACAACTTTGGGAATGATGAAATCTGTATGGGCGAAAGAAGTGGTTACCATGCATTAACTGCGGAGGAATATGAAGCTGTAAGTTTTTTTGTCCTTCGCCCATTTTTACAGTTTTTGCTGCTTCTTCCACCATTCTTATTTCCTGGCTGGTGGCTTACATAAGAGGACGTTGAAAAAAGCAACAGTAGGGAAGCAGTATTTCAAGTATACGAAGCTTGAGGAGGTTGTTAAAAACTACCCATATAGAAATAACTTACCTCAGGAAGAGATGTCCAGAGGTTAGCTGCAGCTTCTTTTTATTTTAGTAAGTAGTGATTAAAGTAATTTTCAGTAAATATATGATACTAACTCTAACTTATTGCTCTCTCTATTCTTGTTGTGACCGTGATTCAGAAACTATAAACCGCTTAGCGATGATTGATTTCTTGAGGGGTCTCATTGAATTTGATCCAGCGAAGAGGTGGTCGCCTTTGCAAGTTCGTGAGATCGCTTTGATTGACACTCTTTTCCTTATCGTACATATTTTCTTCGTATTTGCTAGTGGATTAGTTTTGTATATCCTGTTGCTTAAATTCCTATGTTTTCAGGCTTCAAAACATCCTTTTGTGACTGGAGAGCCCTTCACAAGCCCGTATAGGCCTCCTCCGGAGACCCCTCACCGTCACGTGGTAAGTGTATTGTATCCCTCATCGTCAGTTTTGTTATTTTCATAGAGATTTTGTGCCAAATTTACGAGCTTAGTGACTACATTTTCGCAACATTCAGTTCATGATCGTACCTAATATCTGTATCCTTGTAGCCTGTAGCTCAAAATATTAAGGTGGACCACCACCCTGGTGGAGGTCACTGGTTTGCAGCAGGTCTTTCACCTCAGGTCAGATTGCTGCCTCTTTTTTATACGATTCTCATTGGAACCTGAAAAGGATTCCCTGCTGTGATTAGTTAACACATGCTACATACTGCTTTCCTTTCCTTCCTCCAAAGTTTCCTTTTGTTGTAATTAAAATGAATCAGATACAAATTCCTTTGATTGGAACTCGTAGGTATTAAGCATTAATAGAGGGCTTCCACAGAATAGCTTTCAGGTGGCTCCGCAGAATGCTAGCAGTTACGGTAGCTTGGGAAGCTATGGTAGTTATAACGAAGGAGTTGGACTCGGCAGCAGCTATGGAAGTTACGGCGATGAAAGTTGTGTGTATCCATACTATTCTCCCGTGGGTCCGTCTGGTCTGAACATCCGCACCCAGGGTGGTGGTGTACCAATCACTGGAGCCAGCTCTGATGCTAGATGGAGAACTTCTCAGCTTTCTCATGGGAATGGAGGACTTGGTGTCAGTCCATCTGCAGGAAACTTTGGGCCGATGTCTTTAGGTGCAAGTCCCTCACAGTTCACACCTCCTAATCACCATATTTCGTCTGGATCTCCAGGAAAGTTTGGCCCAACTTCTCCAGCAAGAGGAAGCGTTCATGGATCACCTCTAAGCAAAATGGCTGCTGTTGGACACTTTAATAATAGGAGGAGAAGTTGGGGACATCCTGGGTCCCACTCGTTGCCCTCTCAGGAAGATACAACACAGTGGCAGGGGCATCATACTGATGGTGCCAGCTGCAGTTATGGTGAGGGAAGCTCTCGAGGACATAGTAGCGGTTCTCCTAGGAATATGCAATCAACTGGTAGTATACCTAATTGGAGACATCAGAGAGGAAACGCTAGATTCACTTCAGGATTTTCGTCTGGCACCTCACAATCTGTTCCTCAACTGAACTCCAACTTGCCATATCGCCCAAGCTTGGAGACTACAAATGAGAAGGCTGAAAGTAGTTCGCTACCTGATCCTGGAGATTGGGACCCCAATTATAGGTAAAGTGAAACAGCTCCAAATACTGACTTAGCAGGTGTTGATCTGTGGTGTTTGAATTTGTATTCTTGATCAGTAATTATTGGCAAGGTTTTTCTCACATTCGCTTCGTACCTTTTATCTATAGCTACATACAGATTGCTAGTACTTTTTCTTGGTTATATAACCATGCACTTGGAAAGTCCTCATGGTTTAACCGGTTCATTTTTTGTTCTGCTGCAGTGACGAACTACTTTTGCAAGAGGATGGCCCTGATGTGGGCTCTATGGTTTCAGAATTTACCAATGTCATGCGCATTAGTCATCCTCCAGATTCTACTGTTCCATTTGCTGGCCTGGGACGATTTAACAACACTTACCAGACACATATGAACTCACATATACCCAATCAAAGGTATGTGTAATGTTTTGGTGTCCTTTAGCATTGCATTTTTTTTTTAAATGATTTATATGCATGTATACCTAGTTCACATGCACATAGTTTTTTCGGGAGACTTGGATACATCGTGTACATTTTTAAACTGCTCGGTACTATCAGTTGGATACATGTATTCTGTGTTAACAACCTATGCTCTTACAAAGTATGTACTTCATTGTGTTTTGGTTTTTCTCCAAGATTTTGTTACTATTATTAATAAGATACTAAGATGTGTGGTTTATGAAATTTCTAGTTGAAACTGTGTTACTTTTCAAGTACTGTTAATGCGTCTTGGTCTCTTGTGATAACCCAGAAACTTCTTGACAAATCAAGCATATCCTCAAGTGGATGCTGTGAGCTCTTCTTCAGCACAAGATATGCATGTGGGGCATGGCCGCCCATTGATGTCTTCACAGTTCACACCTCATTCGGCACAAAGCTCTCCTAGTCGTTTTGGGCAGCATTCACAACCTTGTCATCGATCTAATCATGTGCCGTCAAATTTTGCTCGTGGTGGTGAGTGGAACCAACAAAAGGTTCAGCCACCTCCCATCTATAACAATGCTGGCTCACATTCTCTGGGCAATAGCGCACTTCCCAATGGGTCGGCATGGGGTATGTACTTTGTGCTTGCTGCATTTTCAGTTTTAGTTGCGATTGTAGTGTTTATATTTCTTCTCTTATGTTAGTGTTTTTGAGTAATGGTTAGAAGGAGGATTGGAAATGTTGAATGTCATGTCATATAACTGCAATAAATGATATTGTAGGACGGAGGCCTGGTTATCCAATGACGGACATTCCACCAGCATCCAACTCAAGGAAGGATTATGGAAGGATTGTTTGATAGGATATAAACAAATAATGAAATTGATGTCTTGTTTCTGAAAGTGGGGGGGTTGTGTAGTCAGCAGTGGAACAAAGTTTTACGATGGGATTGTGATAATCTGGGGGAAATTGTTTTAATGGTCTGATCCATCAATCTAGATCCATTGGAAAATCTTCTTGATGGTGGTGACAGTGGTGTGTGGGATGGGATGGTGGTACATGTAACGCCATTGTGCTATTCACGAAATACATTCTAAATTATGGCATCCATATCTATTTCATCTGCACTCTTGTGAAAGTGGTCAACTTACTAATTGATCGCTCCAAGGGGTGCTGGATCTGTAATCAGACTTTGTGCTGATATTAAGCTATTCTTATTAATGATTTTGAAAGTAAAATTCTTGAATAGATTTATTTTGCAATCAAGTGCACTGTCATGAAATGTCAAATGAGGGCGTTTAAGAGGAAATGGTAAGAGACTTAACGATAGTTTCTGAGCATATGAATGGTGCAAGGTAATAATTTTTTTGAATCGTGATTTAGGGGCTTCAAGAAAAACTGAAGCCCCCTGAGTTTGGTCCCCACATAGCATTTTGGCAAGCCCCTTATGTATTATTTTTTTAATGACTAGATGACCGCTGCCATGGTGGACGGGCCACCCGTCCGAAGAAATCGACGAAAGAACAAAGAATTTGTAAAGCAAAAAAAAAAAATGTTAGCAAACCAGCTGTTCAGATAAATTGGAAAATAAAATTTGTATTCAGTTAAAAATGTTCAGAATTTATCTGACAATTTTATGTATACTACAATTTCTGGCGGAAACTTACCGAAATCACGATTTAAAACTCATACATCTATTTGCAATTATTCTTTTAACATCTCCTCAATTAGCGAAAGCACATGTAGCATGCACACAGGACCGACAATACCATAGAAGCGAGGAAAGCAGCGCTTGAGGCCACATTGAAAATGAGGCCACAAACAGAATATTTCCTTTCATATTTCACAGTGACTTAATATAAAACTAGTTGTCCAGCCCGTGCGTTCGCACAGGCCCGAGGCCCTAAGTCATGCAGTGGGCCGCAATTCACACTATAGTGTCTGCCCCTGGTCTATACCTGTAACCTGTTTGTATCGAGATTTTCTTTCCTATTACATAGAGAAAGAGAGTAGAGCAATCAATAGAGAGAAAGGAGAATAAAGCAATCAATCACAGAGCAATATATACATAAGGAGCTTAATGAAGGAGGTTTCATCCAACACTGATTTTATTTTTAATCCCTA
>JAJJMA010059613.1:22325-32706 GCA_023529015.1 Papaver nudicaule
ACAATGTGCAGCCTATTATGGAGGAGTCAACCACATAGTTATGGTGTAAATTTCCACTTATAGAACTCTCAATTGGGAAAAATAAGAAGGCTTGTTAACCATCCAGAGAGATGTTATGTGGGTACTTCCGCTAACCCACAATGATATATTGCTATCTGAAAATGTAGATTTTATCTTCAAGTTCCAAGAGCATGACCTTAATAAAGGTAGCAACATAGGGAATAAAAATTCTTATTGCTATCTGAAAATGTGCAATTTCATTTATCTGAAAGATCATATGATAGTAAACTTTATCAAAGAACTTATGAACATTTCAATGAAATGAAAAACAAAAACTAACAATTTGATCAAAGGCAATATGGTTGTCGTTCTTCTTGGGAACCCATCTATGAGATATTCAATAGCCCTCCATATCAGATTAATAATAATTACTTCTAATGGAACAATCTTATCTTGCTTGATAGAGTTGAGAATCACCGCACTGGATTTAATATCGTCGACCAACTATCAAATACTTTTGCAAAATTTGAAACATGCATCAGATACAAATATTTACAAAAGAGAACAAAGATAAGTAGTGGCCGTGTATACCCTTCTTTACTATTGGAAGATATTTTTATCCTTGACAAATCACCGGCATTAAGGTGTGTGAAACCAAATGTATGTGCGTTCTTTGCTCATTTTGTACCTTTGCCGCTATCAGGGCCACCTGAAAGCATATCGCTGAAATCTCATTAGCTGCATTATGTATATAATTGGCAGAAGACATGATAGCTTGAAGGTAAATTCAACTACAATTTATTCAAACGGACCACATAATCGAGTTTTGGAACAAAAGGATCGTGTTTACTTACCTAGGAAAAAATATATAAATGGAACTCTCACTTTGGAGGAAAATCCCCCCTTGACAAATCCATAAAATTCTAGTATTGTTTATTATACCCATGAATGTAGCTTAAACGACAATTCCTACCTGGTGTATCACATAATGAAAGAGCATCAACACTGTCTCAGGCTCGCTTACTTTCTCTACTTCCCCAAAGTTTTTACAGCTTGCAACACAATTTAAAATGTGAAATTACATCATTGCCAAGATCACAATCTAAGTAGGAAGGCTAGCTGCACATAATGTTGCTCTTTCCAATTATTGTACAGATACACTTTCACCCTATACACTACCTTAGATCCCATCGCGTTTTGCTGGAAAACCAATTCAAAAGGAACCATAAGCATAAAGATTAGTTCTCTCGCCATAAAACTAATAAATTCGAAGTCGTGCTCTAATTTGCTGGATATAAGTATGAGTTATGCACAAATGACTGAATAGGTCGTGTTCTAACAGAATCCACACTAAGGCAGTTGCACTAAGTTGGACGGTCCAAAGCTATGTTGCTCTCTCTGATGGGCACTCCTTATGATGTGTGTTAAATAAATAGAATGTAAATTGGTAGAGATGAGTTCCGACAGAAACTTCATTTCAAGATCTGACCCAATTTTATTCATTTCAATGTAAATTTGCAAAAATCAGTAAAGTGGCAGAGATTAGTAACCTAATCAGCACCATATGTGTGTTCATCAAATAACTAAAAACCAATGGCTTCATAAAATAGCTAAAATTCTCAAGGTAAAAATGGATCTGAACAACATTAAGTAATGTACATGTACTTATAAACAAAATGAAGATAGCAAAGACAAACAGTGAAAACCTGCAGTCCGATCAAAAAAAGAAGACAATTGAAACAGATTTTACCCACTGATCATAAAAAAGATTACGGCGGAAGAGAAGGAATACAGATTCGCTGATAAATTCGATATCAAAGTGATCACAGTTGGAACCTAAATACCAACCAAAACAGAACAATACTGAAACATTGTTAACAAAAACAATGACCTGATGCCCATCAATTTTGACAAACATGACTTCACATCAATTTTGATAATCATTGTGTCGCTCCGTTTTTGCACAGAACTGCAATTACAATGAGCTTGAACCCGTTATTGGTAACATCTGCAGATCAATAAATACGTGATTATCAGCTTCACTAAGACTTAAGATGGATTGACATAGATTATCATGACATTTTGCCTAGACCATAGATATGAAATTCTGGGAATAGTATTTGTTTTACGTACTTGAAAGATCTCAAATGTTTCAAAGCTTGGAGGGTATGTCTTCCACCTCCAACAGTGTGAAATGGTACCTTGGTATTTCTTCCTCCTTGTTAGTAACCATTTTAGACTCGGTTAGGTGTCTCAAGTGCAGCCTAGTAGCCCCTGGTACCGCGATAGTTCCCCAGCAAGACTTTGACCTATCACAAACAAAAATAAAAATTAGGCTACAATGAGAAGGAGAATATTACCCTAATTAGTTTAAGTTTATTTTTACTAAAGAGAATGAGAAGTAAAATGAAGAATTGCCTTAATTGAAAAGTAAGATGAAGCTTCAATACTCAATATTTTATAGCCAATAGATACAAATTCCGATGAAAGCAAGCCAGAATATGTGGCCATAGTAAGAACTCTATGATATACTTAAAATGCAGCATCCTATGAATACAAGAACATGTTGGTGTTGGTGTAGCTTGTAGGCAACTGTCATTTAATCTTTGGAGATTAAAGAAAGAGATCTAGTTCATGAGCCTACTTCATTTCAATTGCATTGTAGTGGTGAGAAATTTGTCCTGTTCTCAACACCCATCACAGTCACTCTTAGTTCTTTGGTCACCATTTTCACTCTTACTTCGTTTTTCATAATAATGCTAACCTATCATCATCTACTTACTCTCCATTGTGTAGTACTAACATGCATGATAATTTATCATGAAAAACAAACTCATCATACATTTTATAACTACATGATGGTTTTTCAGACTTAATATTATGCTTCCAACCACACAAAAAGCAACACAAATTTGGTTTGTTGACTACTAAACAGTCAGTAAATTAAAAAACTATAAACAACTTAAATTAGGGGAGACATTAAAATGAAACTTAAATTTGGTGGATACTTAAAGTACAATAATCCTCAAATCACAACTCAGGAAACAAAATTTGAATCCATGGATTCAAACAATTGAATAGGTTTTCAAAAGGAAAAAAAAAACAGATGAGATTTGAGTTACCATGAAGGAGTTTGGGGATTGAACCAAACGCTTGAGCTTGTGTATCCTCTTCTCCAACTCAGCTGGTGGATTGAGAAGATCGATATCATTTGAAAGAACCTACCAACACACACAAACAAACAACATCAGGAATCAACAAATCAGAAGAATCAAAAGGGATACACAAATCTTACTCACGATGATGAAGAAACCCTAGGTTTTGAAGAGAAGAGAGTTTTTCTTTGTTTTCCTTCTGAGGCCGCAGAGAGACGAAGAAGAGATTCTACGGATTGTACGCAGCAGATTTTGCATCGCAAGATTGCTAGATAATCCTTTGCAAGATTCGCCATTAAGAAACAGAGCTGCGGGATTCAATTGTTGGAATTTGAATGTGATAGACTGAACCCTATTTGCTAAATCTAGGCGAGATAGAGCTGTGTGATTTGATGGTTACAGATTGAACCCTATCCATATCTGTTAACTCTGGGCGTGGGAAGAAGAGATGGGAAGAATTTGTGCGACCTAAGAAAGCATATTGGGTTTCTCCAAAACATCCTCAATCTGGATGGGCCTAATTCTCTGACCGGTGAAACTCTCCAAACCCAAAACCTCGAAATATTCTGATTGGTCGAGAGCAACTTTGGTGGGGCCTCGAGCTCTAATATTCGAGCTTTGTTCAACTTTTAACGTGGATGAGTTATTTGGTACTCCTATTATTGTTTTAATTAATTAATAATTCTACATAAGGGTCAAAATAAATAAAAAACATATTTGTGAGAGGCCACAAATTTATAACAGATGTATGAGCTGGGTTGCACAGGCTCGGATTCGGGGACGCGGACACGACACGAACACAGACACAAACAAAGTCTCGAAAACATAGGACGCGAACACGGATATATATACATCAGCTATAAAATATTTTTATATATAATCACGTATTAGAATACATTTTTTAAAAAAAACAAATTTTACTACCAGAGTGTAAATGTCAAGAATTTAGCTCATCCCACATGCTAATACTGAACTTACACACGTCCAAAATTAATTATCTAACTGTAATAACCACAAAACATATGGCTAACATGTGGCCAAACCTCCAATGGTTATTGTGGTCTCAAGAATATCTTTAAATCCCTAATTTTGTAAAAAAATCACTCCCAAACTGGGTTGCACGGAATCTAATTTTAGTGTTATCAAAAAAAAATAAAAAGTGCTGAGTTTGTGCACGTGTAAAGTCAAGTGTAATTATACCACAGATGGCTAACATGCGTCCAACCAAGGGGTCTCATACATAAAAGCTACAAACCTAATTTTCTAAAAATTTCTCCAAATTCTCTAACTCTCCGCCCTCCTCCTTCTCCGCCTACTTCTCTATCTCTCTTCTTTCTTCAAAATACAACATCAATAACAATATAGGATGAAACAAGAACAACGTTAACAATTTATGCAACGGGTGCTTCTTCTTCACCAACAACAATAACAAATGTTTAATCCATGTCTAATAGCAAGCTGATCTCTGTATGATTGGTATTCTTTGTTATCTTATGAGTTTTGGTTGATTTGATTTTGTTTTTTCATGTCCTCAATTAGTGAGAGCATATAGGTATGGGTTGGATATAACGATGAAATTGTGGTGGTGGTCTCTAATTGATTGTGATGGATATATAGGTATGGGTCGGATATAACGATGGGTTCTCTTCTTCAAAATTAAAATGTTTGAATATTGATGAATGGGTATTAGATCTAGGAATCATCTTTCTGTGTATGGATGATAAAAAAAAAAGGTTTTTAATGTTGGCGCTGCTGCTGCTGCTGCTGCTAATGGTGGTGTAGGTCGGTGGTGAGTGATTTTGGTGATGATGATAGTGTTGGTGGTTGGTAATTTGACTGCTGCCATTAATGGCGATGGTGGTGAGCTGATGTGTATAAAGAAGAAGAAGAAGAAGAAATCGAGAATAATATTGATAGAGGACGAAGAAGAAAAAGAAGTCAGAAAAAAAGTTTAAGATTTGGGAGAAGTCCGGGATTCGAACTCGAAACGTTCAGTCGATTTTTAGATGTTTTGACAAAAATACCCTCAACAATTTAATTTATGACCCGTTTTTTTGATTTTTTAGTTTTCCACATCTATCCTTCATATTTTGGTATATCTACGAATTGTCTAAACAAAATGAGAGAAAAAATAACGCAGAAGGGCAATTTGGTCAAATCAGGTGCACCCGGTGGAAAAAATCTTTTTGTCAAAATTGGTTCTTTTGTGTTACCCTACATTTGACACGAAGTCACCATATATAGGGTCCTCCCTCGCTTCGCTCGGCCCAACTAATTTGTCCATACTTAATTAGAGACTAATTAATTATTAATTAGTGTTAATTGATAAAATTAATTAAAATTAGGATAATTTTGAAAAATAAAAATAAATTAAAGTTTTTTCCACCTCTAATCCCTTCAAAGAACATTTTTTTTTTTTTTTTTTTTAAGCCAGCAATACAGGCTGTAAGTCCCCAATTGACGGTTAGGTGTTCTTGAAAAAGCAGCCGTAAGTTTTTCTACCGCTAGTTTTTTTAGACCATAGAAACACTTGCATGTTATAACTTTTGACAAATTTACGGCTACACAATTTCTAGCCGTAAATCCAGTCAGAAAAGTTACATTCACATTTTTACAGCCGTGAATAAACTTACGGCTGATACTGTGATAGGACTTTCAGGCTGTTTTAGGGGCCGACTGATTTAGTAGGGAAGCCAGATAATGATACAAAATAGGGGTGTCTAATTGCTTTTTTCCAAAACCCCTTATCCAAATATTTTCTTAATTGCCAAACTACCCCTACTTAATTATAACTAAACTGTTCAAGCGCCGCCATCCCCACCACTACCGGCACCAGAGCCGCAACCGCCACCACTATTGGCACCAACGCCACCACCACCACCACTACCACTGCTGGCACCAATCCCACCACCACCGCTACTATCGACATCAATGGCGCCACCACCACCACTACTAAATTTTGTCTGGATTTTTGTCAACAAATCCAGCCGAAATTTCTGGAAATTGAAATTTCATTGTGCTGTAATTTCCTGTTTCGTCTAGATTTTTGAAAGAAATTTCAGTCGAAACTATACAGACTCTAGCAAATTTGGTTTCAGAGAAATTTTCGCCTGGAATTGACCTAGATAATCAAACCGAAACAAAAATCGTCTGGATTTTTCACAGTTTACACTATTTTCGGCTAGGTTGGTTGTGACACAATTTAACAAACCCAACTTTTCGTCTGGAATTGACCTAGATAATCAAACCGAAACAAAAATCGTCTGGATTTTTCACAGTTTACACTATTTTCGGCTAGGTTGGTTGTGACACAATTTAACAAACCCAACTTTTCGTCTGGATTTCACCTAGATAATCAAACCGAAACTAAAAATCGTCTGGATTTTTCACAATTTACCCTATTTTCGGCTAGGTTGGTTGTGACATAATTTAACAAACTCAATTTTTCGTTTGGAAACAATGCATGCAATACAGAACTAATCCAGACAAAAATTCTGGAAACTTAATATTTCGGTTGGATTTCTAGGGTTTAATCCAGACGAAAATCTCATTGAACCCTATTTCTTAATCAATCAATCAAACAATCCACGCATAAAAATTAAGTCACAGACAAAATTAAATAATAAAACTGATTTTCAGGGAGGGACTCATTTTCATCACTTTCATTGGGGAGGAGGTGGTGCGGCGGCGGTGGCGACGGAGGAGGTGGTGGTGGCGGCCCCATGTGCCGGCAGTAATGGTGGTGAAACATGGGGAGAAGTGGAAGGAGGAGATTTAGATTTTGTTTTTGGTTACAAAACTAGGCTTTTATTTTATAGGGTAATTTAGACTTTTCATTATTTTTTGACACCCCTTATAACATCCCCTAGGATAGTAATATTGTTTTCCGGCTTTCCTACTAAATCAGCCGGCCCATAACAACGAGTTTAGCTTTCGCCTCCAGAACTTGTTGAGATATAAAATCTAGCCTTTATTTCCGATCTCTTGTCTTTGGAACTGCTACGTGAAACCGATACAAGCAATCATTGATCATCTTTGACTTCATTTTCAGTTCCACCCTTTGATTCATAGTCTTTCAGGGGGCTGCATTATTCACAGATATCTTGCTTTTTTGAACCATCTCCAAGCTGGATACACCTGAATATACAGATGTCACTGAATTATTAGTCAAAAATATTATAAGCATATTTGTTAATTTAGAAGAAATTGTCATTGGAACATTTTTTAACATCTCAAAAACAATGCTTCAGCATATACAAAAGGAGCATTGATGTAGTGCCAGTGTGTCACACTCGTTGACACTAAACCGTGTCTTTGGACATGGTATAGTTATTATGGAATGATATGTAAGCATATGCAACAAATTCAGATTCAAGTGTCCAAACAACAACAGTAAAACAAACTCTATCTAGTGGTTGATAACATTTTGTAAGGCCAAAATATTCAAACACTAGATGACGGGGATGGAAAGTTTAACATGAGATGAATCTCAGTGATGATATTTTACCAGACAATTAAAACACCGTAGTGACATCTAAACTCGATTCAAATTGACCTAAGTACTTCTTTAGATTCACCCATATCCTACAAGTGATTTGCTATGGAAAGATGGTGCCGAATCTATCTTATGCATTCTTGTAACCTTAGTATTCGTGGGAACAAATACCAACATAACACATGGTCATGTAGACAAGAATACGATCTCAATCGCTATTAGTATCTCTACTAAAGTAGCCGACTATTTCGAAAGATAGAATAAGTAGAATAGAAGAATTTCCATAATAGTCATAACTCCTACTAACCTTTTGTCGATGAAGAATAATTGATGTCTTCTTTGTCTTCACAGTCTTCGTCTTCAAGGTCTCTACTACTTTGTCTATATCCCAATTCCAAAATCTAAACTCTAGTAGGCTAAATCAAGATTGTGTTTTGATACCTAAAACTGACAACTAGCTTGACATACCAACGCTAGTGGGTTTGACCGGACAATGCCCTAACAACTATGTTCAATTTAGGTTTGGGGGCAAATGGACAAATTTTTAGTTGCACCATTTAAAAAAAAAAATCCCTCTAAAATTTAGAAACTTGTGAACAATTCTGTAAGTACACTAACCATTCTAAGTAGATGTAACATCTATAAGAATTGGTGTGCCCGTGAATGGTCTATTCATGTTTGATAACATAACTCAGGTGCTAGAAATAACATGGTAATTTTTGTTCTATTAGGAACTTTATGCAACTATGCTTCAGGATTAGTCAAAATCTTATCAATTTTTTTTTTGTCAATTTATATGTCTCTAAAGTGATCGGTGGCTAGCGGTAAAATCAGATAAAATTGTTTCATATCATAAATGAAATAAATTACATTGGTTGAGATCCATGCCCCAAAGACAATGAAGTTTCTATAATGTAAATATCCTAATACGGAAGGCTAAAAGTTGTCATATGTACTACCCCAAACGCTAACTAAAATAAAGAGTTTTCCTTGCTTTTGTGGAATAGTAAGGAATAAGACCCATGGAATTTCTTCGAGCTTGGGTTTGACCACATCGCTAAAGATTCCAAATGTAAAGACTCGATGTGGTACCGACCCTTCGAAGTTTATGTGTGCGTTCTCTCTGCCTTTGTGGAATGGTAAGGAACAAGACCCATGGGAACAACACATGAAAGGGAGCATGCGCTTAGATTTAAAACATCTAATCATGTGTCGGTATTTAAACTTAGGTTATGAATGGGTGCGAATTTCTCCCATAAAGGAAATAACAGTACGATTTTATTTTTATATTGTGTAAACACCGATCATTTTAGTTAACATGTGCACACTTCACTATTTCCATCCATCTTCTAATTTATCCATGTGATTTGAGTTGATAAATCCCCTTTTAGCATAGAGTGTACAAAAACATTAAAGATTATCTTAGCAGAGTTTTGAATTCCTATATGAACGTCTATGGATATTGAAGGCTAAACGATTCACATAACTAAAGAGTTCTCGTAGGCCAACTAAATAGGTTGTTTAGTGTCTCCCCTCAATCGTCACAAGTAACTAGAACTTGGAGTAAGGTTTTGTGTATACCTCTTGTAAGCCCTCACAAGATAACACTCGATCTCTAGAGACACCTAAAGGGTTCGAATGGCTTGTTACACATGCTAAAAGCAATCGCGATTCCTGCGAAAATAAATTAAGGTTTTAATTTATTTTTGATTTTTTGTTTTGCCCGAGGACTAGCAAAATATAGGTTTGGGGGTGTGACAAGTACTTAATTCTTACATTTTTACCACTCAAATAATATTTATTAGTTCTTTATATTTGTGCATATTTGATGTTTTTGTTTAGTTTTGCAGTTTTTACGAAATAAAGTTCGGTTGGACTAAAACACGAAAATTTGCCGGTAAAATGGAAAACCCAGTAACCGACTGAATGTGCTGAACCCATGGAAGAAGCAAATGTGCTCGACTTAAATTACATGTGAGGTCCTGGACATAACTTGCATTTGCATCGTTGATTAATTCGTGGAGTCCGTGTAAGTGGAGTTGAAGAATCTTGTGTACAAGAAATGAAATGGAATAAATGTGTGTTGGATTAAGTTACTACGTAAGCGCAACACAAGAAGAAATGATTATGACTATGGATTTCTTTCCTGATTTTTTTGGGGGCTGTGATGATTTAATGGGGACTGTGGTCCTTCAAAAATCGTCACAGTAGAAAGCAAAAACCGTGACGATTTTCACAAATCGTCACAGTACAAAGAGGGAAATCATTACGATTTTTGGAGGACCACAGCCCCCATTAAATCACCATAGTTCCCAAAAAAACTAGGTTTTCTTTGTGGCTGTATAAGGAACGAATGATCATACATGGCCTACGGATTATGCAGTAGTCCAGTGTGAGATATGTGCAATTTATGAGAAACAATGAGCTTTAATATTTCCAACAATTGTATATATTAATACCTTATCACACATAACCTACGGATAATGCAGTAGTCCAGTGTGAGATATGTGCAATTTATGAGAAACAATGAGCTTTAATATTTCCACCAACTGTATATATTAATTTCCTTCCTGATTTGTGGATAGTCAATTGGCAGTTTTATTTGAATATGTGAAGGGAAAAGACATTTACTTTGTATGTAACTATTAACTAAGGAGGAGCTGACAGATTTCTTCTACAACGGAAATTAAGATATTTTCACATGAAAACAATGATATATCATTCTTTTTTG